>JABASI010004081.1:0-14826 GCA_019776505.1 Tomocerus nigrus | reverse complement strand
TTAAATTACAGTGACGTATATATAGCCAGGTAGCTATTCGAGTTGGACGCTCTCGAATTTGTGACCAACTATTTAATGATTCAAATTGTAAAGTATGAAATTATTTCAAACACGGATATGTAGCTATATAGTATAGTCCTTTGTGTTTTAGTTATAGCCTACGGTTAAGCTATATCTTTACAGCAAAATAATATGGTAATTAGTAAGGTGAGAGTAACTAAAACAAAGATGTGCACCTGAGAAAGATCAGCCTTTTGTTTGTTGCAAAGGTAAATATGTGAGTAATGAAGTAACTACCTAAATGTATATGTATTAAGGCTAAGATCAAGGACGGACATTATAGTCAAGAGGGGAAATGGAAATGTAACGGTGAAAGTGGAGAAAGTCAATCTAAGTAGGAATATCCTAGTGTTTGCCCTCTATACTTATATAATACACTATACTATATGTAGCTATGGACGTTACTTTTGTATGAATGCTTACCTTAGTATTAATCTACTAACTACAAAGCTATACTATTGTATCTACACGATTAAAGCTAAAAATTGTTATAATGGTTATTTATTGCCTTTTTGATGATTCGAGTCGGATTGATTGATTAATTACGAAGGAAGCTGATAATGAAATATGCACTTAGATTTTTAGTCGCTGTGATAGACCGTTGTGTGTGTACCGAAATGATTTAATGTTGAAAATCGCGAAGTGAAAAAGAATAAAAATTCATTTTTGTAATAATCCTACTGTCCTATGATTTTCTTTTGACATCTATTTATCTTCCTGCATTATATCATAATAATCAATTGACAACTTGTATGTATCCATACAGCTGTGATGGCATTATAAAGTGAGGAGTTGACGAGCTGGATTTATTTATCTATTGTCTACTTGTCAATTATGAGAGCGATAACCGGATGGCATTTGACATTAAAGGATTCATTGTGATAGACCGTTGTGTGTGTACCGAAATGATTTAATGTTGAAAATCGCGAAGTGAAAAAGAATAAAAATTCATTTTTGTAATAATCCTACTGTCCTATGCCTATGATTTTCTTTTGACATCTATTTATCTTCCTGCATTATATCATAATACATAATCAATTGACAACTTGTATGTATCCATTCAGCTGTAATGGCATTATAAAGTGAGGAGTTGACGAGCTGGATTTATTTATCTATTGTCTACTTGTCAATTATGAGAGCGATAACCGGATGGCATTTGACATTAAAGGATTCATAAGAAAAATAGAAATTCCGCCTTCACCAGGCTCTATTCATTCATTCTCCGGACTTTCCACATCACATCACATGTTCACTCTTTCCTTGAGTCACATGAGACTGAGAATGTAATCGGCTCGGCATCTTTTCCAGTTTGCTGTCCGAGTTAATGCGGGGAATACCCATGACATGACTTTTACTATAAAAACATCCGAGAATACTACGACGATCTACTAGAACAGAACCTATGTGACTCTCTCTCTCTCTCTCTCTATACACTTTCTACTATAAATTTACCGAAACCTAAGCACTTGCCATTCGTTTACTCTTAGAGTTCACTGTCTGTCTCGTCTGTATTTCCCCCGAATATCGATTTCATTCCGGGACTTTCCCTTCCACACATACAAATACACGTTCAGCAAACTTTGCACAGCCGAATACCTATGCTTATAGTATCTGATGTATAGGCATTAGTCTTAGTAATCGTAACTTCGTAACTACACTGGTGCATTGCCGTTTTCTTTAACAAGGAACTGCGTAGGCAGCAGTTATGTTTTGGGTTTCCCTCACATGACAAGCCATAATATTACATTACTAACAACAGAACTATAGGTAGATGAATGCTATAGGCATTCTTTCACACAAATACAACACAAACTTCTTGGTATATTAAGCACGAGCTAAGGAATTCTCTGTTTGGCTAGCTGTATACTAAATTCATAAAACGGAATGTATTACATTCTATATGTGATGATATCCTAATCTGCTTTATCCTTCAGATTCTTTATATTCTTCCCTCTGTCCAAGGAAACTGCTATAGAATGTAGACAAAGGACGATTCTTAAATGCAACTCGGGAAAAGCATTGTAGTCCATTTCTTATCTACTTTCTCTCAACACACTCGCCGGGCAATTTCATCTTTTATAGGTAAATGTGATGAATGAATGAACATCTTATTACTCTGCGCTTAGCTTTAAGTGCCCGCTTTTTAATGTACCTACACACTTAGTAATACAAGTTTCTACATGTGCATACAGGGGATTCCTCGTAAATTCATTTCTTCTCAGAATTACATTATGTTCCACTCCCGAATTGTATTACCTATAGACATTGTCATAAACTTTGAAACTTAATTCATAATTATATAACTTCTGAGAACTCTCTGAATTTCAGGATATCAAAACACCTATAATTTGTTGTAATTCATCTAGATGAGAGAAAAATTAACATAAAATTAAAAATACGTCAATCGTCTCAAGATAAAGACTTGTCAAATCTGATGTACAGCACAGAAGGCACTTTTTCCGAATTCTAATAGTATGCCCTATATTAAGCGTGGTTATTCCATTTAGGCTTTCCCTGTATTTGATTTAGTGTAGGAGTCTACTCTTACATAAAGCTCTTCTGATACAGATTGAGTACATTATACCTTGGTGTTATCAAAACCTCCCACACCAAAACACACAGACGACAAAAGAGAAATAAAGGGAGAGTCTCTCGTTGTTTAGCGCAGACTAGGATTTTCTGAAACTGAGATGCGGTGAACCCGGTGAGGTACGTGCATGAAAGTGGTCTCTGTTAAATTCGGTATCTGTTATACTCACCACCCAGCCCTTTAGCAGGACTCAGATCCACATGCTCTGTGTATAGTACAGAGAGTAGTAGTATAGGTATAATATTATGTGTATTTATATACGATTAGCATAGATTAGAAGTTGGGAGTAAGTAAGTGGGTAAGTGAAACTCTCTATTCATTTCCTTTGGCAAATGTCCCGTTGTTCTGCGAACTCGTTCGTTCTTTATCGTTTCCTTACGAAAACCCACAATCAGATCAGGCTGACATTTACATTAGTGCTACAGAGAATGATCCAGAGCTAATCTTGCTCTGTACGAAATGCTTTCGTCTCGATTTACTAGCAATAATAAGAGCTACTACATATAATATTGAATCGGCTGAGCTGAGTACAGAAGTTAAGTGTATAGCATTAGGGGAATGGGTTAGCATCTCACAATGGCAATTATAGAATGAAATGTACGTAATGTCAAGAAAGCCCACTCTCTTTTCTAATGGATTCGGGGAATTCTGTCAAGGAGAGGAAAGCCGTGGATTTGTTTAGTTGCTAGTTTTCAGTTGTAGAACAAGTTTCCTACACTCGCCATTTCAACTCGTGTAACTGTGTAACGTGCTCTGACTCTCCCTGCCTCGCTCTATGCCTTGCCTCCCAGTTCAGTCATAAATCCGAAGGCCGGATGAAATCCGAAAACGTTTCGTGTTTTCTCTAGAGAAGTCAGCAGTGCTAATAAAACCAACGATTCATAGAATGATGTAAGTTCTTTTAATGACATGCTCATTCCACTACATGCTCCTCTTCCTCTTAACTTTCAGACTATGCTACTTTTAATGGGCTATGCATATTATTCCTGCTCTTTCTTACCTATTATATATACCCTAATAATAATATAGGTACCTAACATTGTGGATTTCACTCCAGCTTAGTTCAGAATTCTAGGAGAGCAGCATAGACCATTATCATCATTCTTAAAACTTTTTATTACATAATGAAGATGAAAATGCTATGAGATTTTGCGGAGGAAGAGTGCGGTAGCGCCGGTAGCTGTTGTGGTTTGCTAACTCATAGTCCACCGATAGATTATTCCTGCCTTGTCCATAGTTTGCCGTCTGCCCTGTTGAATTTCTCCTTATTAATTATTGGACGAGTATCATACTAACTAAGTTAAGTCTAATGACGATTTTACAACAATATCTACATCTAAATACATGTAATATTTATTTATCACTATATGTCTTTAAGTAAGTTTACACGTACACAAATTTTAATGTTGCATTAATTGTGTATTATCAGATTATCACAGTTTAATTTTATTAATTGTTGAGTGAAGTCCCTAAAATCGATTTAGATACGACAATTAAGGCAGTTTAACTATAGCTACGACTATGGCATGACAAAGGAACATTTTCTGTGGTTGTATAATTATCTATTACGTATGTAAATTAATTGGCAAATGATGTACCTTTTCTTCAATTACAGCGTTTGTAGTAAATGGGAATTGCCAAAACCCCATGAAAAGCATCAATGAAAGCATAACTCAACAGCAGCGGTTCATGTTAATCTATTTGAGTCAACTTAGTCGTTTGTTAATTAAATTCATGAGAAATCGGAAATTCCCCGGAAAAGTAGCGTTTTGTCACTTTGTTTCGTCTATTCATACCTCTAAACTAACAACAAGTCATCTCAACTGCCAAGGCTGCTCCTGAATCTGTCAAGCCTACACACTTACATACTTATTTACACTAAAGCAACACACTTTCTGCATAATATTTACTAATGTACAGCGCCAGATGAACTGATACGTGTATATCTCTACGTGTAATACCCAGAGGTTGTTAATCAACTGGTGCCTAGTGCCAAAAACCTTTCTCAGCCTTGTCTCATCTCTATACTCATGCATCTCATATTATATCCTTCCTTACTGCTGTACGCATTTCTTGCTCTGTGTCCACATGGATTCGGATTAAGAATTCAATAAAAGCCAGTGAATTACAAACACATTGTCTTAGTCCGTGAAAGACTCTCAATCGTTCCACTACTTCCACTTACCGTTTTGTCTCATCGTTTTACCACTCAAGGTTATTTTACAAAAACATATCAAAGAAGGTACCTGTCTTGTCATTTTATTGCACAATTAATTTTTATTCGCTGTAAAAAATATAAAATACCCCTTACACTACTGTAAAATACCATTAAAATTGCTTTAGAAAAATAAACTGTCCGTTATTACCTAAAAAAATTATTAATAATATACACAACACATCAGCACTAATTACACAAATTGTGTCCATCTTATTTGCGTAATACTACTCAATAACAATGTCTTAGCTTGAATAAAGCATACAGCTACGAAAAGTACACAAAACATTACATAATATAGAAAAGTTTTTCTTCCTGAAGAACAGTTTTCAATCGATAGGTACTCGTACTCATAAGCTTATAAGTATTATGTTATAGTAAGTATAGTAATAATAAACATTAGCACAGTGTGTTTTGGTGTAGGTAGTGCCCTTTTAATTATACTTCAATAAATCAGTATAGGTAGTACTTATATGTAGACGATTACATTGCAAGCAATCTCAATGTTATCAGTCCTTAAATATCGGTTCTTCCCGACAATAAACGTTATAAATGGCCAAGCCTTTTATTTTCCGTCTGACTATACTATGTCCCTCCTAGCGAAACGATTGTTATTGTGAAAAAGTGATGGTTGAAATTTAAAAGGTTTAAAGTTGAAGTATAAGACAATAGATTTAACATCTGTGGCTCCTCATCTCATAGACTTGAAAAGAAAACTGTGTACCTACCTAAAGACCTAAGAAGAGGGACTGACAATTGTGCACTTGCCTTTTGTCTGAAAGTGCACCGTTGACTATCCGTTTCAACCTTCAACCTTTATATGCTGTTACCGTGAGGTAAGATAATAATTTAATTTTCTGGACTTGTAAGGATGAGTCAGGCATCTTTGGAAAGCAAGTGGCTTTATAGGAATTGACTATCCACCTTGCATCGCATCTCGCATCCCATTGCATATGCCTTTAATGCTATTTTAAAGTGGAAGTCAAGTGAACTTAGTTAGCTAGGAGAGACTGAGATCAGGGCATCTTGAAGCGATGACTCATACTCATTCGACCTGCTGCAGCTTGCTTTTCCTTCTCTTCTAGTTTCTACCTTATAGGTAGCTGGCAGAAAGAAGAGGTACCTATCTAGACCTTGTCGGCGTCGCATCCATATCTCCCAATCCTCTTAAATTGGATCGTTACCTCCTAAACGTGAACTGAAACTTCTGAAGCTGACCCAAAAGAGCCCAGAACTACAATTATGAAAATCAGCTCAGCGTGCCGACCGTGTGAAAATCACTTCATGTATGAAATCCACTCATGACTAAACTTAAAACCGGGAATCTCAGCTTCAGAAACCTGTATCCTCACTTATATTTACTAATAAATTTACTTTAAAAAGAGCAATACGCAGAAAAGCTTCGCTTTAAACCGATGAGACAGAATTAAAGTATTAAATATTGTGCGGAAATGGCTTACCTCTTGTTCTTCACTGTATCTAACGATATTTACGCCTTCTTACAAATACTTACGCATCCGTGGGAGTTATTACGAAATGCAATAATGCGAACCTAGCTCCCAATGTCATTTTTCTATTTACAAGTTCACAAGTTCACTTCGACAGTAATAATTCTAGCATGAAAAGGTGAACCAGCAGGTGCATCCATAATCAGCTCATGATTTTTCAATGACAAGATATCATCATAAATAATTCATTATAGGTCTAAGCTAAGTATAAGTAGGTACTATGAAATAGTAATCGTCTGCCTTTTTCTCATTTTACGTTTTGTTTTCAGGATGTACGTTTTGCGTATTGTTCATGATCCGTGCAATAATTAAGTTGAATTTTTAAGCTAAGGAATCACTTTCCCATGAATTTACATGTTTTTCTATCTGATAACATTTTAAATATAATGAAAATGAAGCACCTCCCATACGCATTTATTTAGTTTTCATACTGCTACAAACGTTACAAAATCCACCTGGAAAAAGTTACAATTACACTTGTTTTCTAATAATAACGTAAATTAAGAACTTAAATGGAAGAAAAATGTTTATAATTTAGTGTTAGCATTTAGACATCCTTTTAGCAAATCCTCTTTGTCTTTGTGTCAGATGTTGTGACTGAGGCTGTAGTAGTTAGGTACTTTTGAAGCATAAAAAAGAGTAATGTCAGTAGTGAAAAGCCGGTGCCACAATTCTGACAATGAGCCAGACCATAGCATCACCAACACCCAGCCACATGTCTTGTCAACTTAACCTCGCTTAAAAGAGTCGAGGATTCTCTTTGAAAAAAAGGTGTCCGTATAGGTACTTCCTGTGCTGAACACATTATTGCGTATGCATATTTTATAAGCACAAAAAATGAGATAGGGTTGATGTTGTAGTTGATGAGCTCGCAGTACGCGTATTTAAAGCATCCAAGGAGGTTTGCATGACATATGGTTCTCTATCACCATCATACACACACATACCTCTGTCTCTTCCTAAAGCATCTAACAAACAACCATTTTTACGTATCCGTATGCACTAGACATAGTTTTGTAGCATTATAAAAAGGTTAAAAAAGCAACCTCTCTCTCTCTCTCTCTCTCGTAATTTCCGAATAGGATGATGGATTAAACGGGCTTACAGAAAAGGAAGTAGAGAAGAATGGAAAGAGAGCCTTTTCATTTTCAAAACTAATGACGCGATAGCTACCATTCGAGTTGTACGAGTCAGTTAGCAGTAGTTTTTATCTTCCTGCATACACAATATTGCAACAATAGGGTACCTGTCTATGCTAGAAAGCTAAAATTTAGGTATTTCCAACGCATAACCAAATATGTTGAGGGGCTACATTTTATTTGGTCATGCTGAGCGTGTTAAGATGTCTTTTGATCACACGTAATGAATGTTATATACTTATTTATTATAAATATATAGTCGATATATCCAGATATTAATTCTTGTCGTAGTTCCTAATACGAAGAATGAAAGCCTTTTATTTACCTGAATACAAAATTTTTGGGACAATCCTTATAAATGTGTATTAATACAAAATATAGATAATACATATAAAATTATGATTTCTTATTTGTAGCTATTTTACTTCTGTATTCTTGAGTATAGTGTCAATTCTGTAAATGTAATTGTAAGCCAACCCTTTTCTACTTCTATAAATAAGTAGGGATGTAGACAAATATTGAGCTTATCGTTGCACTGCTGCCAGTCAGGAGTCAGGAGAGAAGGTAACTTGTGTGATGAGGTTGGAAAGCTAATGTTAGTTAGCCATTCCCCAGTGCATGGCAATAATGGAGGCAAAGAAAGGGATCTTGATAGCATTTTGTTGGTTTGTATTTGGTTTGGAAGGTAGACGAGAGTAGTGGACTCCACGTCCGGTGAAATAGAATGGCTCCTCTTCTTTATGCCACGCTACTTCATTGTCAAATTCTAAATGAAGCTGCCTGCAACTACTGTGCCACTCTGCAAAAGGTACTGCACTACACTACTCCATTATTACCAGTTCTATCCAGTACGCACATAGTTAGTAGAAAATATTAGGTATATTAGAAGGCTAAGCATATATGTATAGCTATACAAACTTATTTACTAACAATAAGTGAGTGCATGTTGATATTGTATCTACTTTCATCCGCCAGACACAACAGTAGAGCACTTAAAGTTTACACGCTGCAAGCCAACATTTTAGGGAAGGTAGCAAACTAAATTGAGAATGTACAGAGAGTACCTAGCTAATTATTGTACCTTAGCATCATGGAGTACGGCACAAGGAAAATCAACCACCACCACCTTTCCACATACTTATATTACAGGGTATTCATTATACAACTACCACTTGCACAATTGCACAAGAAAATAAACCTTGACTATAGCATTAGCTCGTAATTTTGCATTTACTGTAAGAAATGATTTTTTGTAGACATATAATCATTCTTAAATCTGTTTACTGCACATCAAGAAATGTCCATAAAAGGAAAATGCTATCATCTTTATGAAAGTGCCGACTTCCTTTATGTAACATGTACGTCTATATGCACTACACACCTGAGTAATATGCTCTATACACTTAACTAATGTATTTTGTTTTGAGTATTTATCCTAATCTCTGAAGTTTTCCTCCCTAAGCTCATTAGGACTTCTCTGTGATTCGCAATCTGCCAATCAGTCCATTCTACTTAATTGGCAATAGTTTGTCTACATATAAAATACTATGCTCTCTCTCTCTCTCTCTCTCTGCTAGGGATATTTCAGTAGGAATATCTGTTGATGTCCCTGTACATACATTTCCCTGAGGAGAAGATAATATAGGGAACATAGTACATATCTCTAGAATTCAATGTACAACAAGAGTGCATAGAAAATTACGTTTTGTAGGAGGCAGACGAAAAACGACATACTACTCTCCAAGTTTCAATGCATGCAGGGAACAACGTTAGCATTGTTGACTCTCCTGTGTGTGTGTGTTTAAAGAATATATGGCAGTTGGGTGTACAACAGTACATGCAAGTATAATAATTACAAATGTGCACTGTATCGAGATAGAGCAACAATAGAATGAAATGGTTAGCTGTGAGGAATACACCTGTGCCTCCTGGCTGAATTGGCTTTAGTGAAGCCAGGCGAAAGGAAGGTTTAAGCCAAAGGATAGCCACCCTAACCAAACTTACTCCATCCCTTTATTTTATTACTAACCTAAAGCCAAGGAAGGCAAACCATAAAAGCTAACCCAGCCGACCAACTTGAACGAAATCTAAAGCCACACACACTAAACTACAATAAGTTTGCTTGCTACACACTCGAAACGAGACATTCTACCTAGCGTATAAATAAATACACATGCATTACTAAATATTACTTAACTACATCTCTACTCCTACCTTGCCCTACCTTCTAATTCTACCACCTACTACATACACTGCACACTGATCCAATCCCATATACAAAACCTAACGTTCATCATAAAAGACGAAATGGAGAGACACTTTTTTTCAGACGCATTTCAATTAGTTTTTCTCGCAGATTGAAAAGTGTTTTCCTATGTACTACTCGCAAATGAGATTAGAACTTTATCTGCACACTTTCTGGTACATACAGAACTTAAATACACTCAGTAAATGTTACTTTTGCAAACGTTTAGTGCGTTCACTCTGTAATTTATATCTTTAATGTACTAGTACTACTACAAGAACATATTATACATAAAGTCTGTTCTTGAAAAACATATTGCTACAAGTATTATTATGGTAATTACGCAAAAAAGTCAATCAGCAATCTATATTCAGTGTTGAAAGCAAAGGCTAAAACTAATTAAGTAGTAGGAAAGTACTAAGAAAATATATATTTATTTTGTATGTAGGAAAAACGTTTATCTGTGATTGTACATAAATATGTAGCACATTTAATGTTACATAAGTAAAGGACAAGTGCTAATAATATTGGAATGTATGGTATAGTGTCTGGGATTTCTGTGGCAAAATGATAAATATGCATAAGGTAAGTTAGAATGTAAGTAGAAAAGTACTGGTTAATAGTAAATGATGGTGGAAATGGTTAGCAATGGCAAATAGTAGAAGGGAAGGCGAATTAGCAGGGCATTGAAACAAAAGTTGCAAGTTGGAAGTGAGACGTTTTTGTAGGAGCAGGAACGTGTAGGATAGAGAAGGAGTTACTAGATAGAATGAATAGAGGTTGGACATGGATGTATGCAGTTTGTACGTAGATCTTGTATTCTGTGTGGTGTGGTGTAGATATTATAAGCACCCAGAGGGAAATGGTTGAGTGAACAGCATCAACTACGTGTATGCAGTAGAGCACAGCCTGTCAGTCACTTTATTCTGCTGTCCGTGTGCAGACACAGTCGGTTGTTAGCCATAATAATATTAGAAATATTCTAGGCACTACCTAATTGCATTGTATTTACGTGTGTGTAAAGGAGGAGAGTGTGTAGAGCTGGACTACCTAGTATCATATAGCTAGCTAATTTTGTGCTTATTAGTAAAGAGTTGTGCTCTGTGTTCTTTGTTTTGTGGTTTGATCGTGTAGAGAAGGATTGATATGTGCAAGTGGCTCTATTCCATAGTAAGTCTATTCCATAGTTATCATTTATTATCATATCTAAATCCTTGACGTCATGTAATATGCAATCCCATGTAACTTTACCTTTACCTTAGTTCGTTAGGTACTCCGTACATGCTCACAGCATTATGCCCATGTAAAAGATCACTAAGCTATACACAGATACATAGATTCTACTGTATAAAGAGTGCAAAACTCTGAGCTACATGCTATTACCGTGTGTTCTGTGTATACAGATAGTTTAATGTGGTCACAGAATCAGGATCACTCAGTTTTCCCATTCCGTGCCGCGTTAAAAATCATCTCTGCACATTCAACGAATATATCGTACGATAGAAATACCTACGGGATGCGTATGTAAGCATATTCTTACATTAGACCAGACTACTTCATTTATGCCATAAGCATTATACACTACCCACACACATACAAGCAACTCTGTACGTTTTGTTTCCTCACTCTCTCATTTTGCATTCTTGGAAATAGTGCGTGTTCTTCGGTGATGTGATTGTGATCATTGATCATTTAGCTCAAAGCTAATACTCGGTCAATTCGATTGCATTAACTAAAGCTACATTGATTGTTCACGTCTCTCTCTTCTTCTTAAAGTCTCATTTGACTTTTTGGTTTTTTGTGTGACCTTTATTTTAATTTCATTAGTTGAGTGAATCTTGAACAAAGATTTCTGTGTTTAGTGAATGAAATAGCAAGTCTTTTCAAATGGTGAAAAATCATTTCTCTTTGAAACGGATCTTTCATATTATTTATGATTTCTTTCGTAGAATCTAATATATCTATAGAAAGAGGAAACTCATTGTTTACGGATTATCAACGTACGTTCCTAACTTCACAAAGCCAAACTAAAAAGGTGAGATGAGACGAAATTAATATTTACATCTACCTCTAACTTTAAGTTATAAATGAATAAAAAATTGACCCTGGCCCTGATCTGATGGCCCTAAAATACTTATGCTTATATTCATAGCTATTAAAATAATATTAGAATTCAATGGCGCGTGTACATAGTGTAAACGTACGTTCATACGAATAAATTGTAACTTCCGATTAGAAACTATTATGTAAGTACACACAGTTGTACTAATATTTGAATATTATATGCTCTTAACAGTTAATACAATATTCATTATGAACTGCATGCACACTCTCTTTATATCAGCTAGATAAAATAAATTATATGCGTCTGTACGACTCTTCTTATCATTTAGTACTTTGAAGTTTGAGCACTGTCTGAATTGATATTGCAGTAACTCAACAATGAATAACGAACTATCAATCACTAATGTACATATTCAGGATTTCCAGTAAATGTATGGTAATAACTGCATGATATTGATAGCATACCTCATTTCTTGAGTAATTAATTCTTCATGATACTTAAATATTTTATTATGTGCAGATTTTTTTAAATCCTTTGGTCTACACAATGTAGAAAGTGTAGAATGCACATCCTGTTGAGTATGTGGTACTAGTATATACTTTTATTTACTAGATTCATACATTCGTAAGAGTGTAAAGGGATATATACATGTAATTAGCAATTTTAGTTACAGAGCATAAGGTAAGGTCAAAAATATCCATGATCGAATAGTTACCTCTTACCTTATGAGATATTACAATGAACGTACATAATTTCTCATTAGCGTTTATCGCTCCATACTGACAATTGCTTTTGCAGCTGCTCTTTATCTCTATAATTTTGGTAGGCAGTTGCATTTGTATTTATTACCTCCCTTTTATTATTATAGGTGTATTTACATATCTGGGAATTGTTTTCTTATCACTCTTTTATGATAAATACAACAATTGGCATAATTTATATAAACAGGACAGGAAAAATCACGTAGCCGCAGAAAAATGTGTCTGATTATGACTTTTGCTCACTATATCTCACTCTTATCAAACGCATAATCTGTAAAAATGGAAATGCTCGAAAGTGGTTTTCACTACAGGAGCTGACGCAAGAAATAAGTGAATCCGGGTTGACATTTTGTTTTCTATCAGACGTGTATATCGCTAACTGAACTAATTGTGATAGTGCGTCGATCGAGTCGAGTGAGAGTTTAGTTTTGTATGCTTATTGGCATGAATTCCTGATGATTGGCTTCTTGAATCTACTTGCGTGAGCTATATAAACACTTTCAAGTTTCAACAAGGAAAAATAACGTTCCTCAAGTGTAACTGTTGAATTTTTCACTACTATTGGGGTCCGTATAGCTATAAATATAATTATCATAATTAATGACCTTTTATCCTGTTTAAAGTATCTACAAAAAGTTCTAATAGTTTACTAAATCTGGCATTAACAGTTGTTGTAAACCATGAGCTCTATTCTTCCTTCTAGAACGTTAACTGGTATTTACCAGTTAATATCAGTATGAAATAAAGAATGAAAATTTAAAAGGTATCTGATATCTACACAATTGTTGTTTAAGTATGGGAAAACTTGTAGCCACAACATAATAATAAGAATCCCTGCAAACAGCATTTACATTTTTCCATGTAAATTAAGTTTGTAAATAGACTGAGATAGTATGGATGAAAGGGGTAGATTCATATATAAGAATGAATTGACAGCAAATAATACAACGATACAAACTTTAGATAAAGTTATAGTAATGATGTCTTAGGAAAATATTTGTGTCTAAAGAAGCAAGCTTTGCCAAAAACAAACAATTGAATGCTCGCCGATGTTATTAAATAATAAAAATAGATATATAGATAATTACTCTTAGCAAAACACCACATCTCTACAAAGGCCAGACTATGTTATTATTCTTTGAATAATGTGCGTCTGATCTGCAGTTAATTTACTTGAAACAAATGAAATGTAATGCAAAGTCAGCTCTTTCTTTCATTGAATTCACGCTTTAGTATTTAGCATTCATTAGCCTTTTTAACTCTTCTGTGAGGTACTTCATAATGTAGAAATGCAGTTAACCAGACGAAATGGGTTTATTTCGCACATGTATACATTTACATCTCTCTTGCAGCGATTAGATATTGTAGAGGAGCTATATAGAGGAGGACGTTGAAGGAAGATAAAGAGAACATAGGCAGCCATTGCCATATTTAATTGCAGCAAGAACAAAAGTTTATGTGTTTGCCTCTTACTTATGGTCATTTTATGTAGCTTCAGATCAGGTATTATACAATAGAGCAGAATTATTATCCTTTGCTACTGTACATTTATTTCTAGCCTTTTTCCATAGCATCTGTTGAATCTGTAATAATATTTGTGAGTTATTATGATTACATCCTTCTGCAGCACGTTGTAAATTGTAGTCAAATTACTTGGAAGTCTTTCTACTTTGCTGAGAACATGAAAAGGTATACACAGATCTCAAATGCAATTTCAAATATATTTTTATGCACAAAGAAAATGTTTATGATGTAGTAGCGCTTATAAATATTATAGGTGCTTTACTACACACTTATACACATATATAACAATCTATAGGATTTGCACCGCATATCACAAAGAAGATAATAATATTTTCTTCTGTTATGCTAGCAATACTCATAGTAAATAGTGGAGTCTAAGTGGAGTCTATGCTTCGTTGAACTTTCATCTCCCCAACAGTTAGCTCAGAAATAAATTTAATGTAGTTCTTTTACTCTGGAAAAAATATCAGGTATCTTTTCAACTGAAGTTTGATATGCAAGCTGAACTTTTTCAGATTAATTAATTACTTAAGCGAATACTTGCTTTATTACAACACGTAATAATACGCTATTAATGTCTACATCTATTTATACGTATACTTTATTAGCAGACGTTTCTGAATCATTTTTATTAACTCTTATACTAACTACGCAGTTTCTCATGAACATTTTAAACTCTACAGCAGCGGTACTTAATTTACTTACTTATTTACCTAAGA
>JABASI010004080.1:0-14826 GCA_019776505.1 Tomocerus nigrus | reverse complement strand
AACACATTTCGTTGTGTTTTCTACGAAAACGTCCGTTATCGGGGTTCTCTATAATAAACTATAAATGTATCACTGTCTTAACACTTGTATTTATTTAATTATATATTGAGCTACAGATATTAAATGTAAATAGGATTCGCAGTTTAACTGTCGATGGCCGAGAAGAAGAGTTTTATTTTTATTGACAGGACGCTAAAATTTGACTCCATTTCTATTCTCATTATAAATTTTTGAGTTTGTTACTTCCTCTGCAATAAATTATTTTGATGTGCCAGATGACGGCAATGGCTGGTGCAGTGCAAATGATAAACGGAAAGAAGATGTGCTGGAATCATCGAAAAGGCAGATGTCGTTTTGGACACAATTGTACATTTGCTCATGATACAGACCTTCCAACTAACGACGCTAAAAGAAAAAAGACGTAAATGCAATCCATTAAGTGCTGTTAAGTGAGATAAAATATTTTGCCTGATTTCGTTACCAAATTAATTGTGAATTTAAATATTGTGGAATACCTACTTTAAGAAACCAACCATGAATTAAATATTAAAATGTGGTAGAAATGAAGCACACTGCATATTAGGCAAGTACATAAGAGGTATGGATGTTTTTTGTACAGAGTGAGTATAGCCCGTGTAATATTTGTAATGTGTATTTTCTTGTATATAAACATGGTCACTCTGGCTCTATAATCAGTAGAGATTGTTATAATGTCCATTAAAATGCTTTCAGATAAAATGTAACCCTCCATGTTACAATCTACGGCTGTTGTCATAAGATATAATTATGTAAGTCTTTGTATGTTTTATCTATAGTTTTTTTTTAACAATCACACTGTTACTGTGAATTCTAATAGTGGTCTACGCGTTCTCTCCGATCATCACTACCCATGTCCGTTACCTGTTTTACTGCCGCTTCGGTAATCCACTCCCTGAGGTTTGTTTGTGTATTTGTCACTAATTGTTAAATCGACAGTTTTTCATTGCTCTCGAATTCGTCGAATGGAATAATTGTAGTCAAATATTGTTATTGCTAAACCATGTATCTCGTATAATTTAGATGTCTAGATAATAAAGTTTTTGAAAGTAGTGGACTAAAGTACGATAGTAAATACGAGTAGTATTAATTTCTATTAATTTCTGATTTCGTAAAGCATAACTAAATAACAATTCTCGTTAGAAAAAAATCCTTTGATTTCCGTATTTATTACTAAAAATAAAGATTTTAGACTTTTTGTTATATTACACGAATTGCTTACACCTGTACAATTTCATGTATTTATTTTATAAGTAGGTACCTGCTACTATTTATTATCTAAATCCTTGTTTATACTTATCTGCCTTATACGTATCTGTACGTAAGCCTATGCGCTGCTCAATACTTGTAATGGTATCTTAAATTTTCTCAAGGTGGCCATGTGTAGTACGCACTAATTAACTATAAATTATATCAATGTTTATATAGTTTTGATAGCCCGAATTCTCGTCAATAAAATCAAGTTTCTTGAATGTTCTATTCAGTATTTTAGCTTATGACAAACTCATTTAATCAATCTGTATAGGAAATATAGACAAGTTGAAGAATAATAAAATTTTGAGTTTTATACATATTCTGTAGTATCTGTATAGGATGGATTTTAATTTTCTCGTGGAAAATTTTTGAAAGATTTAACCTAAGATAAACATTTTCATCTACCCTCAATCATTTTCTTTAGTTAGGAAATTTTTAAACGTCTGGTCGATTGGTAAACAGCCAACAATATTTTTTTACCTTAAAGCAGTCAAACACAGTTCAAAGCAAAAAAAATCATGCTAAATGTTTTATCAACATTAGAGTATCGTTTATTTGGCTAATATTTTGTAACAAATACATACATTCTTACATCAGAAAAGCAAATAATTTCCGTTGCTTAATTTTTAGTGAAGTACATATAAGTAAAACTTCATAATAATTATTATACTATAATAATATAATGGATTCACATATTCTACATAATAGCTAGGCTATTACCTTAATAGTTTCAAATCAGATAGTAGGCAAGAATTATTGTAACACTCATATGTATCATCTACTCCGTAATTTATCATTTTATCGATTTTAAACCTTTTTGATGGCACAATTACGCTCACTTACGCACACTTAACATTTAATGCGGTGTAGAGGACACCCTTCATTTATCAATATAGAATAAATATATATAGTTTTATCTTTTTCTACAGTTTGACCAATCGGAAGTGTAGAAATTGATGTGAATGTATATGAATTTTAGCATTGCTTGTGAATCACACTTTGTCTTAAGCTTTTTTGCTTTTGTTGACCTTGCAATACATCTGGAGATGACGATTCCATTGTGATTGGTGATTTAATAGTCTTGTTTTAGTTATTATAATGTACTGTTTTGTTGTATTACATACAAAGTTTAGCTAAGCAGATCGGCCATATTATTTCTAAATTCTAACTAATCTTATCCTGAGAAACTAAAATATTTCTGAAAACCTCACCTTATTTCTGATTTACTTAGAATAAAAAGCTACGCTGTGTTGTCCGATACGTAGATCAGTAACCCTATTTCAGTAAAAATTGAAACAAAGATATTTCTGGAGTTGGCAGGTTACTTTTCTAATGTTTTCGAAAGCAGTCTATTGTGATGTTATACAAATAGTGCAAACAAGAGTGATAATATAAATACTGTTGGTACTTGTTATATATATTTATAGGTGTTGGCGAATTAGAATTTCATTCTTGTCCAGATCACTTTGATTTCCAGTCTAATTGATTATCTTGATAAATGGTTTTAAATAAAATGGGCTCTATTCATTATTTTTAGAAAGGACACATCACATCTTTTTCCCTAGCATGTATATTATTTATGTATAAAGTTTAACTTATTGATAGAACAATTTACAAAATTTTGTTACCGTATTTTTATGGTTTATGCATACTTGTTAGATTTTCGATAAACTATAATATAATAAGTAATTTAAAATTTTAGTCGTCGAATCCTTTTCGGAAAAACGGGAAAGACAGAAAAGTAAATCAAAACATATTATAAAGCTAATTTTGATACAGAATTGAGTCGCCTTAATAAACTTGCATTGGATGTTAGAAATTCAAAACTGATCAACGAAAGTACATTTAATGGGAAATAATGGGTAGCAGAATATTATATGTAAATTCCCTTCGAAAAATAAACTATCAACATTTCACATCCTTTTTGTTAGGTAGAAATGTATTACTTATTTACTTAATTTCCTTAAAAATTTGCTCTAATAGTCACTTTTTCACTCATTAGTGTGTACACTTATATTTTCTTTTCTAAGCATTCAACACTTAGGAATTAATAGGTACTTAGTTCCACATTACGGTTACAGGTTCCAAATGTCCAATGCACACTCCGAAACTCGTATCAGTTGTTTAATAGGTACGTAGTGATTAATTAGTAATCGATATCCATACACTCAATGGTTAGTGAATTTGTGCCAATATAAGTCATGGTTTGACGACCAGAAAGAAAACTTTTCTTAATGAATACAAAACTTAATATCATTCACACTATCTCAAACTAATATTAATAACAACATTAATAAATTCTACCTCACATTTACTAACAATTGTCTACATTCTCTCATACTTAAATTATTTCACATTGGTGAACATGTCTTTAAATTGTCAGTATCTCTTTATCTATTATATAGTCAAGGTATTTCTCGATAACCTTAGTACTTCCTTTAAATTATGTGGAAACACGGAATTACATACTATTAATTTTACCATAAATCTACATAATAATACCATTTAAATATAGTATAAAATATTATAGAGCAGATTAATTCAACTTAGGAAATTAATATTAGGCAACCAATATTCAACCTAATTCTAGAATATTGAAAACTGTTGCTTATTTTTGCCAATTTAAAGAAGTTCATATTAGTAAAACACAAATTACAAATATTTTATGCTTAACTTACTCTAAATTTAAATATTAAATATGTATTTAATAGCCCTTCCTAAATTAACTAGATTCAAACTCAAAAGTGAAGGTCTTACAGAGTTTTTCATCACATCATATTCGACACAACGTTCCAAATTCTAAATTCCCTATTTATGTCATTAATAGGTTTTCCGTTTACGTTTTGCAGTCGCATAAATTTTATAATAGCATATATATCTAGCTGCTTATCATGGTACAGTATACATTCAGAGTTGTAGATTAGGAAAATCATTGTAACATTTATAAGACTACAATAATAAATACTATGTTAAATACAGATAGGTATATGTAGACAAATGTCATACATTAAACGATAGATTCTCATGTATAATACTTTGCCATGCTTTCACTTATATAGTATTCTTAAGATTAACACGACCAGAAGGAAATTAGTATTATGTTTATAATTTTGGGTTTAACGATTGTCTCATTCATGATTACTCATAGTTGAATATGTGTACACATTGAATACATTTGTATATCTCAAGAAGACATATATACCCATAATCCACTTGAAACAACAATGAAGAATAAAAGTTCTGCAATGCAATAATAACATTAGAGTATCGCTAAGTAGTTTAAACTACAGTAACATTAAATTTTCATTACTTTTAAAGTTGTACATTTTAGAACTCTAAGAATAAAACAAAACTAGATCTATGCCAGTGAAGATTAAAGTAGTCATTCACATTTCACGCTACAAAATAATAACTAGCATGCAGCTAAACGAGACTCGTTGGTACAAACATCTTCAGCATTTTCTTCGCCGTCTGTTAAGCAAATCAAAATAAAATTAATTAATAATGATTTTGACTTCAGGCACATTTAATGTTTACGTATTTTATTGCTGAATAATAAAGAGTAATAATTTTTAAAGTAGACAATAATGGAAATGAGTACTTTTACTCTAAATCCATTATTTGTTTTAGATATTCTTAAGCTAGCAAAACTATTACAGACTTAGTTGTTTTCCAAATGAGACTTAAGGAACTAATGGAAGCAAGTAATAATTTCAAGTACTCACCAGAGCCAGCTAAACTTTGGCAGAAGTGTTTGTTGTTGGCCCATCGTTCCTTTAGAGAAAGGTTAAACATGGAGTAACGAGGATCCCCTGTTACTTCTCGAACAATTTCTAAACAGCTCGGTAAACGCTGTTGCAAATCCGTTCCAGTCAACGTGCTATACGTCTCAAGCAAGATCAATCCCTTGCATCTAATGAAAAATAGTTTAGAATTTAGTGGGAAGAGTATTTCCTTCACTTAAATACAAATAATATTATGTTCAGGATTATTAAGAAGCGGAGGGGATGGAGACCGACCTGGGATGGCAGGGATCCTTGTAAACATCCAACTGAAAGTATTGATCGTTCAAAAGGAAGCAGCGTCTAGTTTTAAAGACGGTGACGTGATTATGATCCTTTTGTGCCAACATGTTGTTGTAATCCCGTTGGGTGAGAGCAGTTTTCACTTCCACAACTTGGCCTTGCATCTCTGGTCGACGAACAGTGTAAGTGTAACTCCAATGCCCCTGCAATGTACAATTGATCCTCTTTTCATCTCAAATCTTCATTTGATGAATTAATTGAATTATTAAAAGTGCAACTACCTATAGTACCTACAGTTGCTACACTTAGTTACTTATGTTTAGATTCGGCAATGGATAAAGCGACAAATAGCTGGGATCCTTAATGCTATGCTAGATACGTATATTTATAATAAATAACACTATTGATGGACTACCACATTTCTTATTCATAAAAGTAGTGATCGAAAATAAAACAATGGCGAAAAACATTGTGTAAACTAAAGCTAAGACTGAACTGGTGAAATATAGAGTTGTTAAATTGCATCAAAGATGAAGAATAAATTGAATTTTAGTGGAATTACCTTTTGTCCTCGTTTGCGAAGACGAGCTTGCATTTTGGGTGCGTTAGTCTGCAAATAGTTGTGGACTACAGAGAAATCCTGGAAGCCAACCGGGAAATCTTCGGCTGCTGGCAGTGGCCCTTTAATAAGAAACTTCACTTTCTTGGTGTTGGTTTGAAGCCGGTCCCGTGCATCAATTCCCAACTTTTGGCAAACGCACTATGAAATATTTAGGCTTTTAGACATTTCAGTAAATTCCCAGACAGACGCTGTCTAGTGTGTCTAGGACTCGCAATAATTATTACACATCCTGATAACTGAATATCTATGTTAGTGAAGCCAAGTATAATGAACTTTTGTGACTCTCTGTCGAACAAAATCATCGGCTGAAATGCAATTACAAACAATTTAAAACAATTACTTGGATCATCCGACACAACTTCGTCTCGAAGTCTGACGAGTTATCCACGACATCGAAATAAGGATGTCCGACCCAAGCCTGAGCAGCTTTTCGGTCCAGTTCCCTTGCCAGCTCAATTCCTTCACTTCGACATACATGATCCTAGTTAGGTAAGTATAAAACAACCACCATCAGCATTTTGTATAATAATTACTGGCACTAACATCTTAAAGCATGGGCTGATTTTCCCCTTGAACAAAAACTTCTGGGAACCGAAAGTTCACGCAGGAAAATAATCTAATTCCTGGTACAATTACATTGTCCGGCACGGCTTGATAAATTGCATACTTTTGGTAATCCTTAGCAAATCGCACAACTACCGTTGCCGGATAAATTAGAGCCGAGTCTCTATTTGGTATCCTGTATCATCTCCCTATTTTAACCTTTTGCATAGTCTGGCACTGGCACCACGAGTATTTATAGCATTTTATTGGATTAAATTAATTGTATTAATTAATCCGTCCGTTGGGATTAGACAACGGTGCGTTGTTTTCTGTTCAAATTGCAAAAGCTACATAGAAATGCAGTAAAAAAGATGTAATAGGTAGGTATTAAAAAACACAAGACTTACGCCCAAGAAAAGACGAGGCTCGTCCTAATCAAAAACTAATTAGAAACCTAACGATTTTCTTTGAATTCGTATCGCAATAATTACATTACCTTTGTTCTCAGTCTGTTCTGCCAAGTACATTCTTGCAGAATACAGATTAGCTAAAATGTTTCCTTGCTCACACGGAGAGAAACGCCTGTCACGTTGTGAGTGCTGCATTTTAGGAGGTAGCTACCAATACTAGAACACATCTTACCTCAATGGTGTAAAAGGGCTCAGCCCCATTTGCAGCTGAAACCATATGAATGATCTGGTTGTAGCGAGTGTCCCGAATGTCTACTTCGTTCCAATTATTTCTACTTAGTATGTCTTCCCACTTTTCCCGTGGTATAACTGCACACACATAAAAAACATTAATACATGGCAAAAACTAATTTAAATTTGTGTACTGTCCTCTTGTTTATGGCTATTTCTCTGAATCTCCAGTTCTACAAACCCATAATATTATTATATCTTCTTGGTTACTATTTCTCCCTACAAATGTACGGCATATATATATCCTCGATAAATCTCGGAAATTGATGGGAGGAAGCCTGCACCTTCTACGTTGTTTTAATTCAGATTAATTATGTACTTCCCCATAAATTCATACTTTCATATTTTGATAATATTTTTAAAACAAGTTCAGACTCGTAGATTCCACTAAATAAGTAACATTATTTTCATTTTTTAAATCTTATTAAAAATTAAATGAACTTTGAGCGTAAAAATAAATTTGGTATATTATCATAACTTAACCCTCATGCCTACTCTCTAGCTAAACTTCATTTCTATTGTATCTACACTATAATCTTGTAATTTCATTGCTGCTTAAAAAGTTGGGTGACACAGAACTAAACAAAGTATGAAAACGACAATCAGAATTAAAATTGCATTGCATAAAACTTGAAGCTCTCTATTGTCATAGTTGAATTGAAACAGCCACTGACGTACAAATGGCTTTATTAGACAAAATAGCAACTTATTAAATTTTATTGTCGCTGAGCACAATTCGGATATAAGATATTCATCGGTCACATAGCAGTCCAACAAAAGTTTGCTATGATATGACTTTTAAAATCGGGTCACCCAACTTATTAGGTTTAGGATAATTTCTAGTTGTGTAGTGATTGTGTAATAAAATGAGATGTAAAAGTCATAAAACGTATGAATGAATAGATGGGTCATCCTCATGATGTTTATTTCTTACAAGCTGACGCATCCATGGCACCCCGGTCGCAGATCACCAGCACGTCTCGATTGACAGTCTCTGCCAGCTTGAAGAAGACGCTCTCGATCTGCATCATGGTCCGCACAAGCTCCTCTTGGAACCGCATCGCTTTATCATTATGAAAATAATGGTCGCTAACAACCACACAAGGAGTCTCCCATCAAGAGCAAATTGGTGATAGAAATCCAAGCGTTGCCCATTCAGAAACCACACTAGCAACGAGAAATAAGTTCTCGATTCACACTTGCCACTGGCGCATTTAGATACATTAGCACATTATCCCCTTATCTAGCCCCTTCCCCCTTCAACAGTAAGCCTTTGAAAAAAAAACTCGTCGATAAATGCGCCAATGGCAAACATTCCCATTCACACCTCACTCTCTCATTCACAACAGCTTTTCGTCCGCCTAACAATCTCATTTCATCTGTCTTTGTCTATTTTTGCAAGAACTTTATTTTTAAATTGTGAATAATACCGTCAGTCGATCATTGAGTCATTAATGTCCATAGTGAATAAGTGAATAAAATGAAATGAATTTTATTTAGAAACTGTGTTTGACCTATCCAATCCATAACTATCCGTCGTGTAGTCTGTCAGGTTTCAAAAATAATTTCTTTTATTTATAGGTAGAGCGTCATTATAATTTGAATTGTCGCGAATATTTATGTCTTTAAACGGATAGTTACAATACGATATGAATGTACTAGGTACTAATCTGCTACTGTTAATCATAATAAAAATTAAATCTACTGTCTCTCTGGTGGAGTAGTAGACTAAATAAGTTTCGTCCTTTATACTTCTCAATCTTTCCTTGATAACTACATATCCGCTATTTAAGCAGTCCGATTGCAGAACAAGTCCATTTGAAGAAAGTAAGGAAGGTGAGGTGACGCGATGTATTAGTAAGTATGTGCCTCCCAATATTATATGTGACACGCCAAAAATCACTGTCGTTTTGTCTTGTCTGGTGTAGCTTTTACATTGAGTATAAAATTCTCGACGTGTAATACATTTGGAAACAAAATAAAAAAGCAAAACCTTGATCAAGTAACTGAAGCTGGAAACAAAAATATAAAACAATAAAAATTCCTGGTGTAAATCAACAAAAATATCGAATCTTCCAAAGTGTTACTACGTGTTATGTCGTTGAGGTGCGCCGAATTGAGTATCCGTGCCATGCCATTGCACACATTCTTCAACTGTACACATGCAGTTATTTTTGACTTGTGTTTGTAAACTCTGTAACGACTGTAACCTTGTGCAGTAATTGCAAACTGATACCTACGCATGAAAGGTATAACGGTATAATTCAATTGTCCACATTAATAAGCCATGACGATGAGACAAATTCAGACAGGCTATATCAATTTCTAATTAATTAATACAATATTAAATACACCACAGGTACCTAGTCAAGAGTCAAGATCCGATTGACTGGTTATAACTTAGTCGCATCTAAGCACATTCCTTGATTTATGTCTTTCGAAACGTTTTGTTGGTCAGCTTTTCATTAATTCCTTACTTATTGGAAAGGACGGATATTTGCATCATGCACTATTGTGCGTACTCATTGCAATGTGGAAGGAGTTGCTTCTCTATGACCTCTGAGAATGGCAATGAGAGGATGAGACTATCAGACACGAGAAATAATAATTATCCTACTAAGCGTAAGTGCAATTCTAGACGGGGTTAGTACCCAAGTACAGAGAGCCAATAAAATGTCGTGCAATGCATGACTGAATGACATCCAGTCAGTCTAGTCTGTCAATTGGGTGCACGGTGCACCTTCCATCAAAAGCCAATTACAAATTTGTATAGTGGGCATGCTATTTATTGTTCTATCTTGATACCCACAAAATTATAACATTATGGCTATAAGTTGTTTCACGACCCTGTAAGTTATTATTAAGACATGATTTTTCAAAAATCCGTTTATAATCAATACCATCGGTACATATATTCAGAAGGAGGACGTACCAGGCACAAAATTAAACAGGGAGCGAGCTACTTAATCTGAGTTAGTCTTTCTTTAGGTACCTAACCTAGGTAACTAAAGCTTCATTGCCCTATTCGTGACTTGAACTGTCACTAAATGTACATATCCTCTGCCTTACAATCCTGATTTCGAAATTAAAGGCATATTGAAATTGTGTTGCTTTAATTGTGCTATAGAATTTATTATTAGGCGTTTTATGAAGGAATCATGAGAAAATAAGAGACTACCCACACGGTAAAATACATGTACTTATTATACTGCACTTGCACTACTACATAAATACGTTTTACCCATAAGCAATAGAGCTTTGGTTAGATACTTAGATAATTTATTTATCCTAGTTGGTACTGCAAAAAGTACAGAAAATTAAGGACCACACCTTGAGTCAATACTAGCAGAATAAAATAATAATCAGAATGACTAGCCCAATTGAAATGCGTGAACAATTTTATTAGAGCAAATATAAGCAAAATCGGTAATTAAAAAAATCGATGGTCTCATTAAAAAGTGAAACTTCTAAGTATCCAGTACCTTAAAAATTGTATGATTACAGGGGTCTTGAGCTCATTCTTAGAAAAGTTTCTGGGAACTTTTGGATTTTAGCAAGTTAACTGAGCGGATTAAAATAAAATGAGACTACAATGAATAAATGAAATATATATCACGTGATCCTATTATAATTCATATAGTATTCGGGGTCCTATTCTCACTCACGTATATTTCGTGAATATACATGGCGGCATATTTTCCTTTAAGAAAAATTGAGTTTTATATACTAAATAGTACAGAAGAAGTTAAACAGATTTATTAAAACGAGCCATGCGTTGGTAAAAGTTAGAAAGTAATTTCTGAGGGCATGAATATCACAGAGATTTGAACTTGAGACATTTTTACGGTCCTCTGAAAATGTAATGCAAGAAATAGTTTCTGCAATCAAAATGTGTCATGTCATAGCATGTGATCACGGAGAAAGGAGCCGAGAAAAGTCTCTGCGTTGACCTCTAAATAAAGTATAACTAGTCAGGGCCAAATATCTAATCATTTACAAACATGTGTATATGGATGCACATCCAGTTAGGCAGGTACTGTAATAAATCACATTTTCACATTCTCTTCGTGACTCGCAGACTATTCCGCAGCAGTGGCTTAAAAATAGCCAAATTTTTATCAAATCCAACGTTGCCAGCCTAAATCTAAAACCAAGTTGGCTATTTTCAATAAAACCCTATCTCCTAGGTGGTAAGTTTAGCCTTTTATTATTATTGTTACTATCTAACTGAACATAGCGCGGTCAGGAGGGAATTTTAATACTCTTCACTCAAGCTGACACGTTGCAAATTGTAATATCTGCTAAACAATAAAGCGAAAGTGCACAAAAGTTGTGCTTTCACCAAACGTTACAACAGAACCTGCCTACGTTATCCACGGCTATTATTGAACGACCTTCGATGCCGTATCATCAGCTAACTGTCAATTAAACTGTCTATTATGGTTCCTATTACTCATCGATTTTCAATTTACAAAGTTATGCACATCGCTAAGGAATAAACAAAGAAAGGAATCCTTTCGGCTTTAAGTTCTTATCATGCCTACACATGGTTCAAAAAATTTCTATGCCATAACTCTTTCATCCAACAAATATTTAACACCTAGTTTTCCCTATTTATATTTTCCATGATATTCTGAAAATATATCTATTAACACATTGCATTGCCATACTTTAATGAACATCCGTTTATGTATATTAAATATTTATATGGCAATTTCATTCATATTTTGTAATCCCCATTTAACCTCAAAACCCCGAAGCAACTGAAAAACACTTTTGAAACAGTTCTTTTTATCCACTTGGCATTTCACTTTAGCATTACTAATTCAATATTTTCTACGCCATGGATGTTTTGAAATAAGGCGGGATTATATTTACCCTACAATATTTATTTATTTATAAACCCTTTGACAACAAAGATAATATGCTCTTCTCTGATTACACTATTTTCAAGGACTGACGCCTCAGAAACAAGCAAGCAACAAGGCAAATGAATAGCTAATAATTTTCTGTAAGGCATGAATGCCAACTCTCCAACTAATCGTCAGTCGACCACAAGTTGCCAACAAAACAAAGTCTTGAAAATATCTATGTTCTTTCTTATGGATTAGAGGTTCTACATAATTCTATAGCATCCGAGACTCGTATTCTAATAATCTACATCTCCTAAGGCTTGTTGATGCATTTTGCGTGCACTCTATTCTGAAATGTATTGTGCATTGAGTCAGTCAGTAAAGCTCTTCGGCAGCAACGCAACAAAGAGTGGCAAGGCTTTTTAACCTATTTCTATTCTTAACTAAATTAATTTCTTAATCCCATCGCACAAAAATTTATATCTGCCTTGGCTTAGCCACAAACTGTACAGTGTTCACTAAATAATGAACTGGCTCTCTAAAAGAATCTTTATGGAGAGATTGTATATAGTTTATCTACTTTCTCGACGCGGCTGCATGCCTAGTCTAATGTAAATAACATTTGCTTCCATCCAAGTAAAAAGCCAGTGAAAATGTGAAATATGTAAGTCATGCAATTAGCGCCGCCTACGACTTTTCTCTCCATAATTTATTGCAACATGCAAGACTTGTTTGGACCACAAAAGTAAATGTTATAGCATTACAAGTCCAAATAAAACTCCTCAGTATTAATTTAAGATCATAAATGACAATTATCTTAAAAGCTATTTAAAATTTCATGTCCGCTAGGTAAGTTTTTCATTGTAGAAGTACCTTTAGCGTGTATGTCAGATTTTAGCTAGAATACAGAATGACTTTGTATAATTGAACTTCAAGAGTGTCGTAAATAATTTCTGGATGCATTAAATCGGCGTAAGAAAAGATGGTCTACGCTCTGACGTGGCCTTTCTTGATCCTCCAACTGTAGAAACCTAATTCTGCATAATCTGCTAGTTTTCTTAGATGTCGTTTGAAACTTCAAAGAAAGACTATGCTTTGAGAGAGCAGCTACTAATTCTGTTAGGGAAGGAAGGAAAATTGTAAACATGCTTCATGCTTCGGCCAGCATCAACTGATCGTGTGATACAGCAGAATTACGGGGATGTACAGACTACTTTGCTAAGAAAGATTGTACATGTTACCCACTTGAGTCGACCGAAAGAAGAAAGCCTCAGCCAACATAAGTACAACATTCTGAAAGGATTCAAGGTCACAATTTCCCTCTTTGTTAACTCTGGTCATAAGTAGTTTGGTTGGGAACAGAGTCTTCTTATTACACGAGAATCTCTTATATCCTCCTGGTCCTGCTTTCTAAATAATGGAATATCAGTGCCCTATCTACATTTCCCGACGACAAAATGCCGTTCTAGCAACTCTTTTATTCTACGGATG
This sequence comes from Tomocerus nigrus, assembly GCA_019776505.1. Taxonomy (NCBI): domain Eukaryota; kingdom Metazoa; phylum Arthropoda; class Collembola; order Entomobryomorpha; family Tomoceridae; genus Tomocerus; species Tomocerus nigrus. Next base: position 1,301 of record JABASI010004080.1, on the reverse strand, counting down.
ACTCTTCTAGAGCAGCTAGAAGCACAATACAAACACAATCTCAATCCACTCCTACCTACAATGGTAACCGAATATCTACCGAAAATACTCAAATGTGAAATTCTATACAAAATCCACAAACTGTGTACCTAATTCAATTAATTACTTGGCTAATTGGCTACATCAACATCTGTGGTCTGTGAGATTCCTAACCGCGAAGAGAAATGCGTAGTGTTAATGATGGAGAGATAAATCCTCCGCTATTAATAAATTTTGAGAGGGCAGAACATTTTCGAGAGGGAAATAACTTAAGAAATTGCAATTTTTAAAGCCCGGTCCTGTTATTTGAGTGTTTATGGTAAATGTTTGCATGTGAAATGTAATGATCTATAGAGCTCGCGTCTGTTCTAACTTTCTTTACTTTGATTACATTGGCTTCAGTTCAATTTGCTTAGTTTTCATCATCCATTTGACTTCCAGCCGTCCCATCTCCCTTCCCATCAGGCCCAGTCACTTGCATTCACTACATTATCCCTCTACTCAATCTTATGATTTTACTACACACATCCGTCTCATGACATTCATATTCTCCTCTCGCTGTCTCACGCTGCGTTCTTTCTGTCTGTCTGTACCTACCACTCACTATTCACGCTAAAAATCCAATACAAACTCACATCCCATTTTAGTGAGAACGGAAAAGGAGTAAGAAAATTTGCATCAGCATTTGCAAGTGAATGTACTTTTACAATTCTTTCATTTATATGCTGTGTAAGGGTCTCTTTATTATTAGTTTTAAAAAATAATTTTATTCTCAGAGGAAAAGAAATCTTTCGTTCAGCGTTATGTACAAATATAACACCCTTTCTATATTATGTCTATACTTTATCTACATACCTCCGTTATTTACCTACCAAAAATTAAGATAAACTTAATGCAAAATGTATGGACACATTGCCCCTATACTCAGTGAAAGTAAGAGTTAGTAGATTAGTAGATTGTTGCAACTATTATATAGCAACATTATGCAGGCGTGAAATCTAATGGTCCTGAAAAAGTTAAGCTAAATATCTAGCTGAAATGACGCGTAACTATTTAGCTTGTTTAACCTAAAAACATAAATTAAGTACGAAAAAAATTGTGAAATTAAACAATCTGTGCGATTTTCACCCAGTTACCTCGTCGTTAATAAATTTATCATTCATGCATAGCCCCAAATTTTGAGTGCGACCGGTAACCGCTAAATAGGTATTAGGACTTAAAATTAGGATTTAGGGTATTAAAAAGTATAAATAAGGTAGCTGTCCTACTCGGCATTGTTCTCG
>JABASI010004079.1:0-14826 GCA_019776505.1 Tomocerus nigrus | reverse complement strand
TGTACCGCTAATACAGACTGGCTACAAAATCGTCGTTTTTGTAGCCAGTGGAATAAAAGTGAATTTTTAATTTCCAAACTTCCGCAAGGGCTTACCTTCTCCCATGGACATCTCCATGGATACTCCACATATCTTGGGTGTGTCGATTTTTTTCATCTATGTCGTAGTCCGCCCTACTACCCGAATGACTCTAGTAGATAATCTAGTGTAAAATTGTCAGATTAGAATTGTAAACAGCAGATGACCGTGTCATATTTCTCAATGAAACTTAAATTAGTTATATCTGTACATTTTGAACCTTACTTACACGACCTGATAATAAATCATAGTAAATATTAATTTTCAAAATTTGCATTAGTGAAAAGCTAACTCAATAAGGAAATATCCCAATTGCTACTTTTACATAATAAAATGGCTGAACATCTAAGGGTAGTGCGATGTGCCCAACGGACAATGACACATGTATAAATAAAAGCAGAAACCTATTTCTTTTATGCAGTCTTTACAGTAAAGAAAAATTCAGACTGTATTCTGTATGCTTACAAACATATCTATAGATAGAGTTATAGTGTGTATGGCTGCATACTGTCGTGTGTAGCTATTTATATTGGGAAAACATTTTCCCATTCTTGTTACTTTCATTCGCTTTGTGGACCACGTCCCATATTTTACCAATGGGAAAGGATTCTTTCGATGCGAACACTAAAACTAATCAAAAATTTCTTAAAAGACGAGAGTCGAGGGACGAGCACAATAGAATATAGAGAGGCTATTCATCTGTCCTTCTGCATGAGTGTTCTGTTCCGATTTTTCTTTTCATTGCATCTCCCTGTGCTATACTCCTTTTTGAACACCGCAACAGCGGCACATTATATAGCAACGCGTATTTTTCTCATCTGCTCTTTACATACTGACCTTCTCTCTCTCGCCCTGGCTATTCACTTGACTAAAGGATAATAATATAGTATAAAATATACTCACAACCACGCTCCTAGTAGAGAAGTTAATTTATCGAATCATTCATGCAAAAATTTGTTAAATAGACAACAAGAAATCATCTTACCTAATAAATAATACCAACCTATCATGGTTAAATGTATCGTTGGAATGCTAACCGATTTTCAAAGGAGATAGCTATATAAAAGATACGAGTTCCATAAATTTCCAATCAGGATAGTGGGGGTTAGAAAATGCGCTTAAGGACAAAGAAGAGATTAAAGATTGAGATTATATAAACATAAACTCGAGTTTCAAGTAGGAAGTGAGTAGCATGTTGGTTTGCAAAATTTTAAGAGATTAAAATATTTTACAAGTACTATGCAGTATTATTCCGTGCCTTTCTATATTTTATCGGTAAGACTATGAACAGTATTCTGTATGAATCAACATAGTAGAATTTACATTTTTCAGTACACACTTTCAGGTTACAGTTAATTCGTATAATATTTTCATTGTTGTTGGCTTGCCTCCTTAAGAATTACCAAGTATAGAATCTAAAAATAGTTTTCGTCTACTCTTCAAGGGCCTGTGGACAAATGCTAGAGCTACAGTTTACAAGTAGCTGAGTAATTCTTATGTATAAGAAAATGAAGCCATATTTTTATTAAGCAAATACTGTGGGCGTATTTGGTGAATGAAAAACGTAATTACTTTCCCACTTATCTACTATCCAGGCTTGTAAATTAAAGAAAGTGAAAGAGAAAGCAGCCAATATTATCTGCTCATGACACTAACTACTAATTAGGAGAATTGTTGCGTGGCCATTTTCATGCAAATCTGTAAACTAAAAATAGTAACGAGAGTTTATCGTAGTTCACTAAGCAAGGAAAAGTACACAAAGAAACTCTACGTATGAATTTAAGGGACTTATTAGCATTATTAGTGGTTATCTGCAGAAGAGATGTGCTGCCCTGCAGCCCTGCAACATTTATTAATTACATTATTATGGAAATTATATTATTAAATACTGTGTTACGAGACAGTATAAATTCATGGATAAGAGCTATTATGTAAAACCCCATGAAATTGTGAAGCTGTAGACACGTTAGAGTACGAATAAAGTAGGCGTGTAATATCAATATCTTTTCACGGCTCCAATTAATGCCATTGTAATAAAAAATTGTTTGAATTCCTACTCAACAGCACCTTTAAAGCTACACTTAATAAGGCAATGATTCCAGCTTCTATATTCGCGAAATCAGTTTGAAAGAAATTAAATTTAGAATTAGATTTAGAATTAGGTGCAGGAGTTGTATTATTCTGAGTATAGTTATAAGAAGCAAAGTTCATAAAATGTTTATGCAATGGAGAAAGCGGTAAAATGCATAGGACATTACGATAGGTCTATAGTCTTAAACTCAGTCTACCAAATAATTAACAAGTCTAAAGAGTTGGGTTGAGTAAAGCAAATTTCCTAAGGCACTTCACTCGACTTTATAGTTGAGTAGTGCTCTGTGAGAGTAGATAGAATATTGGTCGTCAGTTTGCAAAGTAGACATTAGTTCGTTCCGGGAGAGAGGAAAAGAGCAGACAGGATAGCACCGTGTGTTCCTGTTCTTTAACTATTTTGTCTACGATGAAAGTTATAGTACATAGTAAAGATATTCACGAGCTAAGTAGTATGGAATATATGAAAACAAGTTTTGTAAATATGTATTACTATATCTTTATGTATAGTATCGTATTAACTTTCTGTTTTTATATAATGTAGTTCTATGTTTATGAGAGAGAGAGAGAAAGAAGAATATCTAGTGGAAGTGATGTGTTTAGTTATAGACTAATAAGAAAAGTTATATCTACCTAGTTGGCAAATGAATGTATATGAGTTTAGCTAAAATGCATGAATGAATGAGTTTAGTTTCCCTCTTAAATACTACTACTTACACTTTAGTAGCCATGAGAGAAAATACGTCGCTAATCTAGCAGGATAGGGAAGGAAATAAAATTTAGCCTTTTTTACGCGATACTACGTATTAGGCGCATGATAAAAATATTTGTTACGGAGAAGAGTAAGAAGGTAGAATGCAGATTGATGGTGTCTGAGGGAATTTAAGGAATGTGCACTATAGTATAACTATGCTGAGCCTTAAATGTGAATTCTCAGAGGGGCAATGTTAGTCTTATACAGCAGAACAGACAAAGTCAACATAGTCTAACTATGTATATAGATGTTTCATAACCCTTCAAGTTTCTCTTTATCCCAAAAACAAACTTCATCATTCTCTTCCTCACTATCACATACATACATTTAGCATCTATACTAAAGTATAACATTGAAATTCATCTTAACGTTGATGCTTTGTAACGAAAGTTGAGTAAGCAGTTAGTAGTTGCGCTTATTAGTAGAAAAACTCAAATGAACTAACCATTCAGTTTACCAACCCTCATTTGCTCCAGGCTTTTGCTCAATGAAACTTCGCTAACTCTGCCTTCGTTGGTTTTCTCTAAAGCAATTCTTTCTTTGACTAGCTTTTCCAAATTATTTACACTTTCCCGGGAAAGAGGAAATTAAAGTGGAGTAGTAGTACCTGATGTCAAGTATGTACTTTACTCTCCTACTTCAAATACTGAATACCTTCTACGTTCTTCCGGTGAATGTTGAAAAGAACGTAGTACACCATTTCACTACACTCATCCATCCAAGTAATCTTTGGCCAGGATTTCTTCTGTAAATAACAACATAAAGGACAAAGCTACTACTTTCCCTGTATTAACCATTTCACGGGGCGGGGGAAGGAATGTGGATGAAATACTTTTTAGTAATCAAAGGAGGTGTAAATACTTTGTAATACGCTCTACTATGATGTTAATATACATCATACAACAAAGTAATAAAGACCAAAGTAAGTATTAAGTACAAAGTAAAAATAAATAAATACCTGTCGCTTAAATTAAAAGCAAAGAAATTCGAAGTACCTACATGTAAGTAGGTTACTTATTTAAATTAATATAGGTACGCATGCATTCTGAGAATACAATTTTCAAAACTGTTTACACGAAGAAGGAACGTGAATTTAATAAGTACTTTAGTTGCGTAAATAAGTTATGCATACCAATACCACCCACCTTTGTTTTTGTACACCTAGGCATTTACTAACTACGTATTTGTATTATTTACATAATATATTCAATGTCAGTTTCAGCTTTGTAAATCCTTTTTCCTTTCAGTGGTAAAACTGGTAAATAGACAACTTGTCAACACGTCTTATTTTCATGCTTATCTAATTCCAAAATGACGAATAACGAATCATGCGTGGCCTAATTTAACCGAAATACTCATTTCACATTATTCACACGTATTGTTACCAGCATACTGCATTAGCAAGCATATTTTAATACAGTCAAATAATAAATGATATTATAGCAATTTTCTTGCTAATATCTTTGAAATATGTATATTCTAGACATGTACAGTTACTATATTATTAGGAGTTTTGAGTAAGAAAATTGAAGGTGCTATGTGAGTATCATTTATAGTTAGTGACAGGTCATTATCCTCCGCCTATTATCAATCTTTCCTTATAATATAGCACTCTAACCTATACCTAGATAATGTCGGACCCACTGTTGACTATGATGGATTACCCACTTCCTTTTCCCTTTCCGTTACTTTTCCTTTCTTTAGACTAGTCCGACGGCCGGCCTGTCACTGTCGTCAACAAGAGTGCTTTATTTTTGTAATGGTATATCCAAGCTGAAAAACGATATATGCAAACAATAAATACGTACTACTGATTTGCAACATTTCGTAATTTAATATAAACGATGTATGTTTCCGAGAAGACTTCAAGAGCCAAATACCATTTCACCTTTGACCAAACGCTTGGGTTTTGCAATCCATGTAATATTCTTCTCTTAAATTGCTTTTCTACCCACCTCATTTCTCAAAGTTCCATTTTCATATGTGCAATAAATATTTTTCGAGGTAGTATTCAGTGAATATAATTAGTTTTCATGCTCATGTAGAATGAATGGAGGTTACGGATCACAATGCAAAATTACCCTATCGAAAATATTTGAAATGGGAATCAAGGGACTATTCAATTTGTAGATGACGTTGTTTCCAACCAACCTATAGGTAATAGGTAAGTATGTACATTTTTGGTTCGTCTTTATTATGAAATACAAGCCATGGATTGCAATAAAGGTTTTTTTCTAAGCCCACATGAAAGATTTGGAACTTTGTGACTAAATCACTATTTCATACGCATAAATCCCTGAATATCATCAATCATCATGAATGAGTGATACATCACTTCACAATCGACAAAATGCCGAATTGTGTAATAAGGTCTGGACGAAGCTAAAATCCAATGTAATGGGGTCATAAAAGATTTGTGACCAGAAAAGTTCTGAAAATTAGTAAATATCTGTAAATATCAAAGATCTGGGAAATAGAAATTTTTGATTTGAGTCGACTGCTGAAAATGTGGAGAGCATCATTTCGGTGAGCGTGTATTTGACGGGTTACCTACTATCTGTATTTGTATATTATGAGTATTCCGCAATAAATATGAATAACTCATAATTTCCATATAATATAACCTATTATATCCAAAGTTAGTGCTTTTCTGCAGTATCTATGTGGCAATAATAGTACCGCGATACCTGCTTTATGCAGTATTCTGCATTTACATGAGATGCACGTAATCTTGAATAGATATGAATTAATACTGCTAATAAAATATTAGTTCAAGAAGGGATATGGTTCAAGTGTAGCTACCTAGATACTTATTTATTTATTAGCCATTAGAGTTGGTCATAGCTCCTGCACACAGCTAGACATTATTATTTCTTTGATGCGCCGTTGGTAATTAATTAGAATGAAATCTCTTGTTATTAGATATTAATGACAGAGTGTAGTTCAAAGAGCTACGTACTGCAAACAAATGAAAAATGATATCTGCAGAAATTAAGGTCCAAAAGAGCTGTAATGGCTGGCGAGTAAAATAGTATGAATGCGGAGTTAGGTCTGGAGAGCATACTCGACTTTAGATATATGTACAATGTAGGTCCTTCAAAATCAAAAGATTCTTTTATGCAAGGCTATTACCATTCACCACATGCGTCTGGTCTCTTTTGATTATAATATGTCGTGAATAACAGGAGCAATGTTTGATAGAAGGTCTCTCCTCTTTCCTATCATTTATATCATTACAATAAATGCTTATAGAGTTGAACTAGTATATTTGCCACTTCCCATATCTAACTTGAAATGTTTTCAAAGCAATTCACCGAGAATTCGTTTTGGAAAACACGACATATGAACTACATTTTAATGAGACATTACGTATACACTACTGTATATGTACAGATAGTTTACAACGAAGTCAATGTACAGTTTATTACTCGTTCTGCCAACTGTGAAATCAAATTAAGAATATTTCCCTCAGAAAAATCTTCCGACAATTCTACAAAGTATAGCGCAAATGATTGTTCCTCGTTGGAGGTTTCTTTTGATCTTTTCCAAAAAACAGTCAAATACACCACAATTCCTTGGTAATGTGTTTATAAGCTTATTATATCTAACATTCACATTGTGAACATAGTATAGGTATATAACATTTATGTTACGGTACTTACATATTAATTATTATATAACATCCGATGAAAGAAGGAAATAATAATATAATGGAATTCGATATGTTCAACAAAGCCAATTCTCTATTGACACATTTTACTTGCAGTTATATTTTTAATAAAAGGACAAACCCGAAAAACAAGATCAATCAAATTAGCAAATCAAAGTGAAACAAGTTTACGCCTGGCTACTTTGACTGTAATAAGTGAAAATTCCCGAAATCGAAAAGGAATGAATCTAATTTCTATCTGTACGATGTACGTTGGCAGAGTCCTATTTCCAATCTTGTCGAAAACAATTGCTACAAACATTGGGAAATAAATTAAATTATTTCAAATAGGGATTCACGGAGTTCTAAACAGATTGGGGTAGAACAGACTCGCTCTTTTACTTGGAAGAAACGAAAAGACTCAACCTACGCGAGAGAGTCAAATTTTGAAAATACGACGTGGTAAACTATTTCATGTCCTATATATTTCTACGTGTGCCTATCCACAAAGACATAAAGAAAGAGTTCTAAAATGGAAATCAGAATACATAAAGATAGGACATAAAATAACGTTGCGAGTAGGATAATGGTGCGAAATTAGGTTCTCCGGAAAAGCGGCGGGTATATAAAATATCTTATCTAGATCCTCAGGATGCAGGCGAAGCAGATAAAAGAAGTCCATTACCTCTACAATGAAGCTCTACATTCGATCTTACTCTAATGCTCCTATGTATAGTCATTCCTTTACAAATTAGCCATTTGAATCACACCGGCAATACATTCCTGCTAACGTCTTCTAGCTCTGCATTGAAATTCGCAATAAAAATTACACAGAAAAAAATTTGAACTCTCTGAACTTAAAAGGACATGATGGCTTACTAGAGTTTTGCCATTTTGCTAGATGCAGCGCTCGGATTCTATGTTTTTTGTAAGTGAAGTGAAACGGGTCACACATATCAAAGTATTACAAGACAGACTTAATAGTGACAATGTCTAAGGCAATAAATATGCATTTATGAACGGCTACTGCAGAGCACGGCATAGAACTTTGTAAGTACTACTCTCTGGTCATGTCTCATTCTAAATATCACTAATCCTGGCCTTCGTCCAATTTTTCTATAGCTTACTAATGGCTATGGTAATTTCCTGGCTTCATCATTTATAGTTTACTCCCCTTATCTTGAGCTTTCCCATATCTTCCTAATATTCACAGGCTAAGGCAATAATACTAACAATGAAATCCACAAAGGAATCTTTTAATTCTTTTCCACAGAATTCTTTACCCATGTCATATCCTTATACCTATATACTCTTACAATAGGTAGGCATATTGTATAGGTAGTCATATATCTCCGTACGTAATAATTAGCTCTGTGTTTACGCCATCAGTTAGCAGAACCTGAAGTAAAACCACTCTAGAGAGAAGTAAACATGTCACTTTCCGACATTCAATTCGTTACTATTAATTAACATTATTAGCCAGCATTTCACAAATAGTTCCCTCCATTTATTACAATAATAGTCTTTTTTCTAATTTCAATAAACACAAACGGTGGTCATTCATCAGTAGTCGGAGGCGAAAAATTCTGCAATGATCCCTTAGTTAAATATTTGATTGAACTAGTCGTGGATATTTTTTACATATTTAGCATTTAGCGTAGCGAATAAATATTGTAACATGATTCTCATTATTTAACTCTCAGTAATAATCAGTTCGAATGAGTAGATTGATAACTCTTTATTGTACCTTCTACCTTGCAACATGGACTGTGCTGTCACTTGAATTATTGTACTTGATACTATTTCTAAAAGATTGCTCTGGAATTTAAATATTTATATAGCACTTTTCTTGCACTGTTAGATGTGATTATAAACTTTTCAGAAGCTACCTTACAGTAGCAAAAGAGAAATGATATTATCTCAGAAAATTTCTTAAAAGTATGCTACTACGCAGCATTGCAGGTAGTAGCAGCTCAGTCAAACGGAAAGTAGGGCAGAATTTTAAGTTAGTTAAATCTTATTTACTGGGCTAAAGGATATACGACCAGGTTTAAACAACGCTAATAGGGGCCATCCTATAGTCTGAAGAAAAGAAAGTCTAGGTATGTGTGTATACTCATGAAAGGAGTGCACTTACCTATAACGACGGAGCCACTAAAGTCGTAATATCTGTATTTACCTGAAGACAGTTTCTAGGAAAACTTACCGATTTCCCTTTGGATTTACAGCACAAGCACAGATTAAGGCAAGCTAAATCACTGCAGCATTAAATTGACTTACTACATAACATAAATGAGAAATGACTTACATAACGGATTTGATTACATAGAAAACGATTTAAACAGTTAAGCCTTGTTTAAACCCAAGAGTAAACACTTTCTATGTCGTCGCAAATAAGTCGTATCAGCAGGTAAATATCTCAGGGCCGTATTACGTAATTAGTGTAATAGTTTACAACTTTACAAATGATTATGTACTCAGTGTTACTTAGTAAAATGAAAATATTGCCCATTGGTTGCAACAAAAGCTATTACCTAGTCTACTGTTATAAAAATAGTCTCACGGAAGTTTACTAAGACATTTAAATTTAATTACTCAAGTTCATAGTCATAAGAGCAGAAATATGATTGAAAAGATTCTAATAGGTACAGGATGATTACATTAAACCGCAGATTGTAAGATTGTAACTGGAACCCCCAACGAACGTCTATAAACAGAAAGCCACAGCAATAAGTCGACACAGCGCGTTGTTCTTTCTCCCTTTCTACGATAACTCTGTAAAGCCCTTTCCCTCAGCTTTCACCAATAGGACCTTCCATATATTTTTAATCAACCCGAACGCATTATTTTCCTATGGACAAAGTTAATGAAATTCAATGACAAAGAGCATCTTCAAAATGGCCACACTTATTTTTTGAACAATTTTTCTCTTTTGTTACACTGGAGAAAACTAGTGGGAAAAAATTTGACTGTAAAAAAACACAACTATGAATAATTTTGTATTGCGGTGGAAATCAACTGGATTTGCATAGAACCAAACCGGTTTAGAAAGTGATACGACATTAATAACTAACAAGACAGGATTGTAAGGATATTAGAAATAGTAATGCAATATGATAAAATGGAATGAATGGGGATGGGCAGAATAGCTAAATAATAAGTGACAGTGGAGAGTGAAGGGTACAGGAGAATAAGCTTTAATCTAATTCATCCTCATGTATGTATAGGCAGACAGACATTAGTGCAACATGTCTGAAACACGAATAAATACACGGAGACATACATAAGTTCCCTTAGACATTAGTGTGTTTTAAGTAGTAGACGTTTTGATAGAAGGTTTATTTGTTTGCCCAGTAAATAGGTAGTAATTCAAATTCAACCGCATGCATTATAGCATCTGCTAGGAAGGGAACATACCCACAACAGTCTGTTCTGAAACGAGTCTAGTTAATATGTACATAAATATAGGAGTCAAATATCACTGTGAGAGGAATAATCGATCGATACTAATTACTTGAAGTATAGGCCAAGTAATGTCACGCCAGTCAGACAAGACCAGCCGCAGCCCAACAACTAAAGTGGATTCAACCTGGTGGAGCATGACGCATTACAACACAAGAACTTTCATCCATTCATGCTTTATGAATACATATAATAAATGAATCTATAATGTGCTTCTTGTTGTATATAGCTCATATAAATCCTCTGGTTTTTCGCCAACCAGCAGATAGACGGAACTTTCCATCGCTACTCTCTATAATGTGGCAGGACGAAATATGTTTTCTGGCTTTGGATTCAAAATCCAATTTCCGATATTAAAGATTCGCGAAGAACTTCAGTGAAACCGGACGCGATGACACTATAGATCGTTTACACTTCGATCATAATTCAAATTGAGTGCTCTATCCCATGCATCCTGAAAGTGAGTGATATTCAAGTGAAAAGGGTGTTGTTTTGTTTTAGTAAATACGATCCACGCACCTCACTTTAGTTGCTTTATGGCCTCCCACAAGTAATTAACACTAATTCTGATTATAGCCAAATGTACCTAAATCCCATTAATGGATGACCCTTCCAATCATTTCAGAAATAGCAGATGAGTCATATTACTACAACAGCTAGAGATAATAATGATGATGTAGAGTAGAATTACGTCAAGTCCGTAACGTGCTAACATATTAGCGTTCACGATTAATTATTTTTAACCAAAATTACTTAAAAACTACGCTCTAAGATAATACGTACATAATTTACCATGAATTTAATATTACTGAGTAGGACAGGTACATTAATTTAAACCAACTATATATTATATTAAAGTGGTACTGTAAAAAATAAATAAATTCAGATTAAGATAAGACTTACAGTGTAGTTGGCTAGATTTGTCACTTTACATTTGAGCTCCCCTCTTTGTCCAGCAAGTACGGTGATATTTCCATATGATTCAATCTCTGGTTTTCCATTTCCATAGCCGTTGCCATTTCCATGACCGTTGCCATTGCCATTGCCGATGAGAGCGGCTGCACTTGCCGAAGATGATGCTCCTGCCACGGCAATAATTTCACTCCCTTGATTACCACACACAATTATCCCAAGTAAAAGAAGCCACAAAATTCCCACACTTTCACCACTGCCACCAGATATTAGAATTACTGGAAGTCTTAAACCTTGATGAAGACGATCTTTTCTACTACTCTGTCCTACTCTCGCCATTTCAAACAATTAAGCTAATACAGCTTTTAATACCACTTTAGGTTCGACCTGTTATATGAGGCCAATTGTGAAGACGTCTATGCAAGATACTGTTTCTCAATGATTAAAACGTTCTCAGTATTTCAGATGAAAGAACATTTTCATTCCATTGTTTTCCGTTTTCCTCGATTTAGGGCGTCAGCAATTTTCAAGGTTCTGTTCTCTGTAAAATATTAAAGCATTTTATCAGCATTTTATCCAAGAAAGACACACCTATCATCTATTTCATCAGTTGTAATTGATCGTTGTGAGAATTATTATACTACGTTGTATATTATTTTAGTCATACAGTGTGTGTAGCTATAGATTAAAGACTACTCGCACTTGGTAATAATATTATGCGTAACATGTGTGTAAGGAAGATTCCTAGTGCACGATAAGCTGCTCTTGCTGCATCGAGTTTACCTTCACTCAGCAGTGAGCCAAGTTAACTGTTTGTTTAAAACATTTGCATGAAACTGCAATTTGCATTGCAGAAATACAGATAGATTGGATTTTATTTGTTTAGGGAACGAAGGCAGTACAATGTGAAGGTATGTAGACTGAAACCCCTTGTAGTCACTCTTCATAGTCTTCCTGTTTGTACGTGAAAATGTATTTGCATAGAAAAGCAGTAGTAAAACATTGCAGGAGGAGCGTTCAATACAGAAATAATAATATATTCATCCTCTGCTACCACTTCTCAGCTAAGGCTTCCCTCGATTAAATTTTGGCCTATTCACGTCATGCATGCCAGCTTATTTTCCTCCGCCATTAGTATCTCTACTAGCAGTAGCTAACAATATAGTACTTAGCAAACTATAAATGGAACTAGATGATGTGGAGCAAAATTGACGATGAGCTTGTAGAGAAAATTCCGACAAAAAATGGATTCCATCTCGCCATATGTCTTCATATGATATGATATGACGCACAATTTAATCTTGGAAAAGCCACGGGAAGTATTCTATTCAAAAACATAAGACATCAATCATCTGCAGGGTACATCTGATATAATATCAATATTATTAAAACACAGCGGAGGTTCACAACAATATTTATGATACTACTACCGTGGTTGATTGACATGAGATTCTATAGAAAATAATATCAGCTAGAATAATAAATCCCCTATACTTAAATAAATATTTTGTTTATCTATTCAACTTTCATCCATCTTTCATTTGTATTATAGAGACACATGTCAATGTAAACATTCGTAGGAAATGCAAACTGGAGGTTTTTGCTAATAAATTCTAAAGAACTCCTAACTCCTAACGAATACTAATAATAGGTGTATGCGAATTTTACATAACGAATAATTCTTATCTACCTAACTATTTTCTTTCATGTATTTCTGAGAACGCTCAAGTTATTAGGAGGATAACAGACAGCTGTTTCTGTGAATCTGTTTGTGTTATATAATGATTCGATGTTGTTTATCTTTCGGAGAAATGCTAATGATATCTCTGTTAAAGATTTACAGATGATACTGTTGAGAATCCAATATTAAGTTTTCTCAATCCTTTACCAAAATGCAAAAGAATACATTTCCAGTTACAGAGGGAAATTATTTACGAGCATTGGGACACATTTTACAGGTTAAATCTATTCGTTATTAAAATATATAGAGGACTGTCAAGAGAGAAGGTATATATAGGCGTATGCGAGATATCTATCTAAATGTTGGCCAAATGTCTATCTGTGCCATTAAAAATCCCCTTTAGTATACAGAGATTGTGAGAAGGAAAACAATAAATTATACATGTACTCGACATGAAAACGTTCATCCCTCTAACTAGATGAATAGCTGTAATACACTTTTAACAAGACATGATAACCGTTCACAGTTAATGGAGTAGAGAGAAAGAGAGAGAGAGAGAGTTACTAAGACATGAATGCAGGATGTAAATGGAAAACGTAGGGAAGTTTCAAGACAGATCTAATTGATGGCATTGCATAGCGTTTGTGTTGAATTGACTTATTCATTTTTCATTTGTAATATTAGAGGCGGGCACTCAGGAATAGTCAGGAAGCTCTCTTAAGGCTTGGTAATGAAGCAATTTCCAGCTGAAATCCCGTTATCAATAAAATAATTGACAAGGGGATATCCCTTACTAAAGGTGACAAATCTAATAAAAGTGATGAAAAATTGCTCAAGACTATGCCTATAGGAATCAGCGAGGAAACATTTATTTATCTAGGTTGGAACCTATGAAAAGTGTAATGGTATGATTAGGAATCGGAGACTTTCTCTTGTCAGCCCCTCAGAGCGTAAAACATAGAGAGGGAGTAAGATAGTGCCATCATGCCAACTCAACTAAAGTAAAGGAGGCGGTAATTGAAAGTAATGAAGATAATTTTCTCAATTATGGTACATAAAGACTGCCTCGGGTTTACTCACCATTAGAAGCACTATGGTCTATGAAATTTAATGTCAAATATAGCTTTTCTATCTGTTACACACCTACTGCTGTTGGAACAGAGCTTTCTGTTCTCTAAGTGGATAATATACAATTAAATTCTGCAGAGGAATACTATAATATTTCTACCTTGCTCCCAATTCTTAATCGACTGCGTAAAAGTAATAAGAAGGGGCAAATAATATTGTGACCATTGCCTGTAAAGCTAACAAACGCAAACGAGGTGAAAAGAAGAATGCCGCAAAAGACGAATTTAATGATGCAGAATATCGATATCCATAGCCTTATTGTGGTAGTTATTCATCGTGAAAACTTGCATAATAATTTAATGAAGCCCAGTCACTCCCATGTCATTAGTGTGTCTTATTATTCTTTTCTAAATGTGCTAACAGACAGATTTCAATGTGACACTGTATGGATTGCTGTTTAATTGTTTACTCAGTTGGAAAATAGATATGTGACGTTTGTGACGCAAAATAACAACACAGGACTCACTAAAATATATTTGCGAGAAACTGAAATGTTTTCTATATTTTCTTATCGTGCACCTATACTCAGTGTTCTAAGTGGATATACATCAAATATGCACCCACTAAATACCATGGCTTATAATCCTTATCAGCTAACTATAGATATGTGCTTAGTCATGTCTGTGCCAGTAGAGTATATAAAAATGCGTTGTATTTAATGCCTAGTGTTGTGGGCTCAACCTCCTGGATTCAATCCCTAATCCTATTCATTGTATATTGCATTGAAACTGTATGGCAAAGTAAAAGTATATTAAGAACTTTTACGGAGATTTCCGATAGATATCGGTATGGCTGAGACCTCAATCGAATTTTCTCATTTCTCCTAAGCTCCTTAGCCCACTTTATCTCCTATCACTACTCATTCACTTGCTTTGAACACTACCCGAGCACACAAAGGCAAAGAGATACGTGGTAAAGTAAAATAGCGCAAAACTATACATTACGGTCATACTCCAAGAACCCTAACGACAGTTCTGTTCAATCCAATATATGTAACCTATAATTATATTACACACACTCTATAATAACCTCGTAAGTTGCTCTGCTACATAGAATGTGCATTCTTGGACATAG
>JABASI010004078.1:0-14829 GCA_019776505.1 Tomocerus nigrus | reverse complement strand
TTGGAAGCTGAAAAAGGCTCTCGTAAGTAATGTAGTATTTTTGCATAATTAATTACTCATAATATGTAGTACCTATAAAAATAAATAAAATATAAAATAAAAATTTGATTTAAGTAACACTGGATAATAATAAATACTTGGCAACACCTAACGTAAATTCCAGAGACACTCTGAAGTTGCGGTGCAGGATGAATTTTGAATATTTCCCAGCGGACACTCAAATTTGCAATTTTCACATCCGGAGTTGTATGTTTAGAATAAATAAGTACAAACCACATATTTTATAGCTACCTAATCCCCATCTCCTGTTTATTGCAGACTCGCACAATGAAACATATCTTATTTTGAAATGGGGTAATGAACAGAAGGAAGGTGTTTATTTAAATGATCCAACTGATCCCAATTTTACTATCATGATTCACGACGTCAAACCTAAAAATCTTTCGATTGCCAGTCGACTTTTCATCCATGAACGTTTCGACCAATTTCGAAGTCCGTTGCCGGCATGATATTTTGTTACAACTGGAACTTATTCAGTTTTGAAGATTTCATTAATAGTTTTTTGCATTTAATTTATATCTAGTTGGAAGGTACTCTCTATTAACGTTTTCTATAAAAATCAGACGGAAGTTAAGTTACCATCTGGTCCAAACGTATTTACCGAGCGTCATCCTCATCCTCATTACTTGGTTATGCTTTTTGCTCCCTACGAATATGGTCGAAGCTCGAATAGGAATCAGCATGACTACTCTCCTCACACTTACTGCAATGTTTTCTAGTGTCAGGTGACCTTAAATTTCTTTCCTAATCCTGTTCATTTTAAAATATTTCATGGCTATATACATAATTAATAATTTTATGACCATTTTTATTTAACCAGACAACAATCTCCTGAAGTGAGTTACACGATGGCAATCGATATTTGGATGGTTTTTTGCATCTTATGTGTTTTCGTTGCGTTACTTTTGTTCACACTAATTTACTGGTAAGTCTTAGTGAATGATGCAATATATAAGATACCTACCTACCTAAATAATTATTTACCTAGAAATTTCAAAGTAATTAAAACTACAATGGAAAGGAATCGCACCACTTTTTACTATTTACTCCTATCATTAATTAATTTCATCATTGTTTTTGCCTTCATTGCAGGATGAAAGGAAATTTAAAACATTTTCTGGAGACGAAATCTGGATCAGCAGTTGATATTGAGAAGGATATACAGAAAACAATGCACGCTTATGAAAAAGTTGTAAAATTTTCCAAAGTGTATGCATTTTGGGCTCTTGCATTTGTCTTCATTACCTTTATTTGTGTATACTGGTCTTGGTTAATGACTTCTTCCAAGTATTATGACTGGAACCCAGAGCCCAGATATAATGCCGACCCGCGTAACAAAACATCAGATTTGTATCAATGTCCTGGACGAAACGCCAACGTATCTGAAGGTATGAAAACGGATGAATGCTAGTCCAAGGGTGCTATTGTATGCTTATATAGACAATTTTATTTTGAATGGGATTATATCATCGCATTTTATTATGGCAAAAATTACTACCTAATCTTAACCTCTTAACAACTATAATATCATATAAGGCATGAATTGATAGCACTAATACTAATTGTGACATTATGAACCATTTTAATGATTAAATAAATAAAGCATTAAATACTTGCATTCCTTTGCACTAGCTATGTTTGCACTGATGGTGTTAAAATAAAATTAAAGTTAATCTCACAATTACCATTTATCAATTTTGTTCCAATGTGTTCCACCATGTTCATTTAAAATCAATAAGTTTGCTGAAAAATAAATATTCAATGACGATAATAAAATAAAATTGGACTTTGAAGCCATTCAAACTATTTGACTTAAATAATACGAAAATGCACAAGACACTCGTCAAAATAATTTTTAATCTTGTGCCACACGCACATCTGACGATTAGGTAGGTATGCATTGCTTTATAGCATGATAATTACTATATGCCTACATTAGGTGACCGAGTGCAATGTTTTGTGATTAAAGATATTATAGGGACATTATTATGCCATTTGCCATCAAAAGTATCAGGGTGTAAAAGTACCTAGTTGTGGTGGTCTCAATGCACATTTAGTTGACTTAAATTATAAAATTAAATTGAATCCCTTAAATCGTAAGTGACCATACAGATAATTTTTGAACGACGGTTATATAGGTACATAAGTTATAGGTACTAGCTTATCTGTTTTATTTAGAAAACTATAAAATTACGATTCTTTAATTCTTCTTTTGTTGCTAATAGCATTATTTTTAATTGTTCATGTAAAGCTATGAATCATAACATAAAGTAACGCATAAAACTCACTGCAGACTGCATCGAAGATTTTGCATCTGTATTTAGCATTAACATATCAGGGCATCGCATTTTTGAATATTCATAATTATTACCCAGGTGCTAAAATGCATAATTTCATGCATGCACTAAATAAATGCTGTGCCCATAATTTGATTCCAGATATACCAACCAAGTTACTTGCATATTATTGACATCATATTTATAGCTTGCCTGGGTAGGTAGATACATGATTTTAACATTATACCATATACCGTATATCTCGAATTAAGTATGTAGTTAACCCCCTCGATATAGTTCACCTCCCAGGGGTGAGTGAACTATTGTATTTTCGCTAAATTTTGGCCACGAATACGAAACTTACATGTAATTTACGCTCCTAATAGTTCAACAACCCCGTGGGCGTGAACTACTATATTTTCGCATAAAAGACTACGGGAAAGCAATAGCTCACCCGGTACAGCTAATTTGAGATATACGGTACTATAGGAAAGGTGTAGCGTGTAGCATCGTAAGTAAGAGTAGTAAGACAGTAAGACAGCGATATTTTGGCAGTGTCTCACTATAGCCCCATGTAGATAGATAAGGAAAATGAAGAGCAACACGCAAATATTTAAACAAAAAAAGATTATTTATCAATTTTTCTCTGTGGTGTATTATCTATTCCAGGCAACCTTTCTGACTGACGAATCACAACAAAGTTATTGTTCCTATTGTATTGGTAAACAATGTTAACTGATTGTGCGGCGAGTCATGAAGTCGCTGAGCTCAGTAGGTACACGTATACACGTGTATTATGTATATATTACACTATTTTGTTAATCAAATCATCGGTCTGTTCATAGTTTGCAAATTAAAATTCAGTTCAAATTCTTGTCCACGTCTCCGAGCAATAGTGATGATGGCATATTAAATATAGAAACTCGTCGTATGTAGAAACTCGTCGCAACCTCGTTTTAGGAGTATCATCTAATCATGCATTATATGCCTCTATTTCTTTATATGCAGGTTATTATGGAACGGAAAAGAGATCGCCAATTGGAAGGTCAGAAAGATGAACAAAATTCAACCGTTTTGCAAAAAGACGATGGCATTCAACTGAAAAGTACCTACCTGCATCATTTACATACATACAAATTTAATTACTATTACAACAGAAATCCTTTGTTTTAATTTTGTGATTGAAGTCACAGAAAGTAATACTTTTCTTACGCAATGTTGGGAATGTCAATATGGTCAAGATATACATAGACAATTCATAACAAAAAGGATAAATTCTTTAAGGAAGTTTCCGTCGGTATGAAAGGGAATGATTAAAATATTGTTCTTTTCTTAACAATACCGAGTCAGGGTCAGGTCAGGGCGTTTCACTTAACCTTGTCTGTCTGCGTTAAAACTGTATGCCTACATATCGTAATTTGTTCCAGACTTTATGATCCCCGTTTCATGCATGACAGACATAAACAGAACTAAAGTAGATAGTTTTGTTAGATTCGCATTCGAAATTGAATAACAGCAGCTCCAGACGTAACAACTTACATGCCTGTCATCAGTCGGGCAGTTGGGATTACTCGAACTTACCATATATTTTTAGAAATACATATATCCTTGTCATTAAGCTCTTGATTCCTAATGTCATTATCTTTTCGCCGTTCATGTAATCCTTGGATAAAAATCAACAAAATTATTGTACAAATGTATTTACCATTCATTCACCACGTATTTACTTATTTTCCATTAAAGGACGATCCACATATGACGTCTGCGATTTAGGGGGGAGAGGCTACAGTAAAACAGAGGAGGGAGGGGGATATCAAAAAGAATAGGATGTCCGTAGAAAAACCATCCTCATTTCATGTGTAATTATAATCTACACTAATAATTTACGGAGTACCTAACCTACCCATAATGCAATTAGATGAAACTGCCTACCTAATTAACTAATTGCTTCTACCGGCAGATAAAATGGGAAATTGGTAAAAGCTCGGTGCTCTAAAGGCAAAACAGCAGCATTGGGGAAAGAAGTCCACAGCATAACAGAATTAAGCTTTTGACAGGACGGAACTCGTGAAAATTTATTAACTTTGCCCATTGCAATAACAAGATACACCATGGGACATGAACTATGTTTCCGGATGTCTCATTTCTTTATCATCGTTTCTTTCTGTATGATTCCCATTTTTAAATGTGAAAACTCAGATCCGACCGGCTCAAGTCATAGTTTATCAGGAATACTAGAAATGAGTAGTGCAGAAAGATTTCCAGAATCCTTCGTCCACCAATCTGCAATCATAGATGAAGTAAGTTCATCGACTGATAGCTCTAGTACTGGTGAAGATCGATTGACATCTACGCTAATAAATTCAGATAGTTACACATCACAAAACCCAAGAACTTATGATGGGGAATCACATAACAAGATACTCTCACAAAACTTAATCCCACTACCAGAAGGATACAATAAACTGGAAATTCCAGTTACCCGTACAAAGGATGGCAATATTAGCAGCTATGTTTATGTTAAAGTTAGCATATTCATCAGAAGAATCTTAGATATCGACGAAAAAAAGGAGGTAAGGTATCTAAAACAAATTCAAAAATTAGGTACAAATAAAACTGCCGACAAATAAAACACATGATCCATAATGTTTTCTAAGGTGATCACTATGGATACTGACTTTAGAGTGCAGTGGGTTGACTGGAAGATTTATCATCACCTATGGGAATTAAATTTTATAGACCCAGTGACAAAACAAAAAATTGTAAGCCGAACTGTTTCAGTCGATGGACTGGAAAAAATTTGGAAACCAGATATATTTATTGGTAAAATTTAATTTAACCATAGAAAAATTTAAAAGTTATGGATTACATTAAATTTTGTTTTCTTCTTTAGACGAGATGGATTCAGTTGAGATAACATCCATCCTGGAAAAATTGGTAACTCTTCAATTCCTGGGTCAAACGCATGACGCTGACCAAGGTGATATCGTTTACAGCTCGAGGTTATTCTTTAGTTTTTTGATTTATAAAAATACGCAATAAGATGATAAAATGGGAATATCTTGAGATGTTGGGATTACTATATTTTTAATACAATAATCTACCTACTTATGCACATTTATTGTAGGTAGCTCTACATAAGTAGTAGGTGAATAGTGTTTTTAGTTTTTGTCACATAATTCCGCTTCCATTGAATTAAGCGTTCCACTGTAAGCGCTATTTAAATCGAACTTACCAAACAAAAAGTGAAAGTTTCCGCGATGATTCAAGCCTTGAAATATATTTGGCATATTTTTAAGGGGTTATGGTACATAAATTATGCATAATAGTAATACAATAAAAATTCAATGTATGTAAGTAAAACTGGATAATAAATAGCAATAACGTAAATTCCAGAGACACTCTGAAGTTGCGGTGCAGTATGAATTTTCATTATTTCCCAGCGGACACTCAAACTTGCAAATTTCGCATTCGGAGTTGTATGTTTAAAATAAATACAAAAAATCCCGTCACAATAGAATATTTTATAGCTACCTAATCCCCATCTCCTATTTATTGCAGACTCACACAATGCGTCATATCTTGTTTTGAGATGGGGTAATACAAGTAAGGAGGGTGTTTACTTAAATGATCCAACTGATCCCAATTTTACTATCATGATTGACGACGTCAAGCCTAAAAATCGTTCGCTACGGTCAAACGATCAAATTTTCATCCATGAACGTTTTGACCATTTTCGAAGTCCGTTGCCTGATACTTTGTTACAACTGCAATTTATTTATTTTTGAGGATTTCATTAATAGTTTTGTGCATAAATTTGTATCTAGTTGGAAAGTACTCTCTATTAACGTTTTCTATCAAAATCAGAAGGAAGTTAAGTTACCATGTCGTCCAAACGTATTTACCGAGCGTGATTCTCATTCTCATTACTTGGTTATGCTTTATGCTCCCTACGAATATGGTCGAAGCTCGAATAGGAATCAGCATGACTACCCTCCTCACACTTACTGCAATGTTTTCCAGTGTCAGGTCGCCTAAAATTTCTTTCCTAATCCTCTTCATTATAAAATATTTCATGGCTACATGATTAATAATTTTATGACCATCTTAATTTAACCAGACAACAATCTCCTGAAGTGAGTTACACGATGGCAATCGATATTTGGATGGTTTTTTGCATCTTATGTGTGTTCGTAGCTTTACTTTTGTTCACACTAATTTACTGGTAAGTCTAGCAATTACAGTTAATATAAAATTGAAAATAATAATAATAATTTCCATAAAAATATCGAAATAGAACAATAATGGAAAGGAATCACGTCATTTTTTGCTACTTGCGCCCGTAATGAATTAATTTATTGTTAATTGTCTTCTGTAATTTTCTTTCTTTGCAGGATGAAGAGAAGTTTAAAACCTTTTTTGGAGACGAATTCAGAATCAGCAGTTGATATTGAGAAGGATATACAGAAAACAATGAATGTTTATGAAAAAGTTGTGAAATTTTCCAAAGTGTATGCATTTTGGGCGCTTGCAACTGTCTTCATTACCTTCATGTGTGTCTACTGGTTCTGGCTAATGACTGCTTCCGAACATTATGAATGGAATCCAGACCTCAGGTTTAATGCCGACACACTTAACAAAACAACAGATCTTTATCGATGCCTTGGAAAGAACGTCAACGAAACTGAAGGCATGATAGCGGTTGACTGCTAATGCACGGATGATTTGCACCATTGTGACATTTTTATGATTAAATAGACAAAACATTAAATAATATTTGATTCCCAATAACTTTATTCACTTGCTATGTTTGCACTTCTGATTGTGTTAAAATTAAATTAAAGTTTATCATACATTTAAAATTTATCAATTTTGTGCTATCATGCATGTTCCACGTTCATTTAAATCAATAAGTTTGCTGAAAAATAAATATTCAACGACGAAAGGAATATAAAATTGAATTTTGAAGCTATTTGAATTAATACGAAGAGCAGTTTTAGAACCCTCTTCAAAATATCTTTCCACTGTCCTCAAACCCAGAAATATTTACAAATATCGGAAAACAAATTAAAATTATCGATTTAAAATTTCTTTCCTGGTACCTATATTATCTTTGAGGCCATTTTACTCTTTCGTTGCAAAGAGATCTAACGACAGCGAGTCTCGAAGTATGATGTACGTAGATATTATTTAAACGTGGTCAAAGAAACTGCCAGAATTTAAACTCTTTGTCAACTAAGAAATGATTTTCAAGTAAATATATTATTGCAATCGGACATATTGAGGTTATACGACGGCCATAAAATATAATAGGCCATCACATTTGTTGTAAAGGCCATACTTTTTGTGTCCAACTTACAACATCACGTTTGATTTTGATATTAAAAGAACGCTTGTTTGACATGTTTTTTGAAAAACTACATCTCAATGGAGTGCATGAACGATAATACATTGAATTTAGTTGATGGACATAACAACTTCGTGGCATTAGGAAAAAACATTTCCGCTTAATTCACCTCGTTATATTCGCCAGAATAAAATATTTGTTCAACTACTATTTATTTACTATTTATCAGTTTTAGAAGCCTTACGGTACCACCACCATAAGTATTCTTTATTATTCTCTAAGTGTAGCCAAACAATAAATGGAAGCGATACTACTATTATTTTTCGCAGGCAAGGAAGACATGTCACTATTATTGTGCTCCGCTCCGTTGCATCCTTGCAACGCAAAATGGTTCAGAACTAAAATAGAAATGCGATTATAGAATTATTGAAAGGGAATGCATAATATTTGTACAGAGAACACTTCTGTATTACATAAGGGACAATAAATGGAATTCATGGAATATAGAGGGACAGCTTTTTACTTACTCGGTGTGAAAAAAATGCCTTTCACAGATACATGAAAAATCGTGTTAAGAATGCATTTGAAACTATATATTACGTTACGCGTAGAATCCATTTTACAATTAGCTATAATTAGGTGTTGTCGACCAGAGTGTAAATAGCAGTGGAGTAAGTTAGGAATTATTAAATGTGAAAGCAGTATTGACGTAAGACTTGCCAATTGTTTCTTTGTTATGATAATATTATTGAATCAAATGAAATGTGTGTGGTAAGCATTTCCATTTCGGCGTGATATAAATTTACCAATAAATTATGCAACTAGGTAATATTTTTGTTATAAGAAGTTAGGATATGTTACCAGCATTTTATGTAACCTGTAAATAAATTTGGTAAATTTTAATGTAGGATGATAATTATCGATATTTTATGCAACAAGTTACTATTTTTGTTAAAGTTGTATGTGCATTAATAGATAACCATATTTTATTTTATTGATAAAGCTTAAGGTAGGATGTAAGTTACCAATATTTTATGTACCAAAGTAACTATATTTATAAGGGTATTGCAAGATTGTAACTGTAGTATCTACTATCTACCATATTATTTATTGATTTGAATAAATGTGTAATTGTGCATATGAATTAAAAAAGATTGCACTTGTTTATTTCTTTGAGCAGAAATTATTTTGAAGGTTTGTTGCGGTAGGAGACCGGAGGTGAGTTTATTATTGTCATACTATAACTAGCTGGTTAATTGGCATTTGTTTGTTATTAATCTGTCAGTGCTCTATTGGCAGGATTCGTAATGTAGGAGTTTAGAGTTGAGGTTGGTGTTAGAAAAACCTTAGTTCCTTGTAGCAAAGGTTGGTCCTTCGAAAAAAGTTAAATTTAGTTGATCGACTTGAAGACCATCAGTAGTTGCTTTATAATATACTACTACCTACTCGATAAGTTCGCGTAGTAGACTGATCGGCTGTAACATTAGGAAACACTAACTTTAGTAATCATTCGCATTTCAGGTCGGCCAGGAGCCACCCCAATTTGTACTTATTCAATGCAGGTTAGAAACATAAATAACAATTTTAATGTAAAAAATTCTGCCCTGATAAAAGCGAGACAGAATTAGAATTACACTAGTACTTAATATGAGTACGTACCTACCGATAATACAATAAGATGAAACTGCCTATCAAATTGACTAATTCCTCCTACCGCCGGATAAAAGGGCAAATTGGTAAAAGCTCGGTGATCTAAAGTCAAAAGGGCAAATTGGTAAAAGCTCGGTGCTCTAAAGTCAAAACAGAGCAGCATTGGGGAATGAATTCCTCAGCATAATAGAATTAAGCTTTTGGCAGGACGGAACTCGTAAAAATTTATTAACTTTGCCCATTGCAATAAAAAGAGACACCATGGGACATGAACTATATTTCCGGATGTCTCAATTCCTTATCATCGTTTTTTTCTGTATGATTTCCATTTTTAAATGTGAAAACACAGATCCGATGGGCACAAGTCATAGTTTATCAAGAATAGTAGTAGAAATGGAAGTGAATAGTGCCGAAAGATTTCCAGAATCCTTCGTCCATCAATCTGCAATCATAGATGATGTCGGTTCATCAACTGATAGCTCTAGTACTGGTGCAGATCGGTTGACATCTACACTAATAAATTCGGATCGTTACACATCACAAAACCCAAGAACTTCTACTCATGGGGAATCACATACCAAGACACTCTCACAAAACTCGATCCCACTACCAGAAGGATACAATAAACTGGAAATTCCAATTATTCGTGATGAAGATGGCAATATTAGCGAAGACTTTAATAGTGTTTATGTCCACATCAGTATATTCATCAGAAGCATCTTAGATATCGACGAAAAAAAGGAGGTAGGTACCTATATCTACAACAAATTCAATTTAATTACATAAATATCCAATCATATCAAAGTACGGACAATTAAATCACATGATCCTTAATATTTTCTATAAGGTGATCACTATGGATGCTGACTTCAGAGTGCAGTGGGCTGACTGGAAGATTTTTGTTTACCTAACGGAATTAAATTTTACAGACCCAGTGACAAAACAAAAACTTGCAAGCCGAACTGTTTCAGCCGATGGACTGGATAAAATTTGGACACCAGATATATTTATTGGTAAAATTTAGTTTAACAATAGAAAAATTTAATGTTATGGATCACTACATTAAATTTTGTTTTCACCTTTAGACGAGATGGATTCGGTTGAGAGAACATCCATCCTGGAAAAATTAGTAACTCTTCAATTATTGGGTGACACGGACGACGATGACCGAGGTGATATCGTTTACAGCTCGAGGTGATTTTTTAGTTTTCATTTATAAAATACACAAAATGATAAAATGGGAATATCTTGAGATGTTGGGAGAATACAAATAAAAAATAGATAGGTAATGATTTATTTTTTAATGCTAATCTACCTGCTTATACTATGATGTTTTAAGATTTCAAATATATTTGGCATATTTTTAAGGGACTGTGTGGTACATAAATTACGCATAATAGTATCACAATAAAAATTCGATGTGAGTAAAACTGGATAATAAATAGCAATAACGTAAATTCCAGAGCCACGCTGAAGTTGCGGTGCAGTATGAATTTTCATTATTTCCCAGCGGACACGCAAACTTGCAATTTTCACATCCGCAGTTGTATGTTTAAAATAAATACAAAAAATCCCGTCACATGAGAATATTTTATAGCTAAAGCTACCTAATCCCCATCTCCTATTTATTGCAGACTCACACAATGCGACATATCTTGGTTTGAGATGGGGTAATGCAAATATGGAGGGTCTTTACTTAAATGATCCAACGGATCCCAATTTTACTATCATGATTGACGAAGTCAAGCCTAAAGATCGTTCGAAATGGTCCAACGATCCAATTTTCATCCATGAACATTTTGACCATTTTCGAAGTCCGTTGCCTGATACTTTGTTACAGCTGCAATTTATTTATTTTTGAGGATTTCATTAATAGTTTTTTGCATTTAATTTTTATCTAGTTGGAGAGTACTCTCTATTAATGTTTTCTATCAAAATCAGAAGGAAGCTAAGTTACCATCTGGTCCAAACGTATTTACCGAGCGTGATTCTCATCCTCATTACTTGGTTATGCTTTATGCTCCCTACGAATATGGTCGAAGCTCGAATAGGAATCAGCATGACTACCCTCCTCACACTTACTGCCATGTTTTCCAGTGTCAGGTAGCTTTAAATTTCTTTCCTAATCCTCTTCATTATAAAATATTTCATGGCTATACCATTTTATAATAATTTTATAATTTTATAACCATCTTAATTTAACCAGACAACAATCTCCTAAAGTGAGTTACACGATGGCAATCGATATTTGGATGGTTTTTTGCATCTTATGTGTGTTCGTTGCGTTACTTTTGTTCACACTCATTTACTGGTAAGTCTAGCAATTACAGTTAATATAAAATTGAAAATAATAATAATAATTTCCATAGAAATATCAAAGTAAAACTAAAATCGAAAGAAATCGCGTTTTTTTGCTACCCACAATGAATTAATTTATAGTTAATTGTCTTCATTGCAGGATGAAGAGAAGCTTAAAACCTTTTCTTGACTCGAATTCAGAATCAACAGTCGATATTGAGAAGCATATTCATGAAACAATGAATGCTTATGAAAAAGTTGTGAAATTTTCCAAAGTGTATGCATTTTGGGCTCTTGCATCTGTCTTCGTCACATTCATTTTTGTGTACTGGTTCTGGCTTATGACTTGTTCCGAACATTATGAATGGAATCCAGATCTCAGGTTTAATGCCGACCCGCTTAACAAAACAACAGATCTGTATCAATATCCTGGAAAAAATTCCAACTAACGGATGACTGCTATTGCAAGGATGCTTTGCTAATATTAGCAATTGTAGTTTTAAAGGAATTATGTCATCACAATTTAGCATGGCAAAAATTACTAGTCGAAACAACTTCATACCTATACGTATATACATATATAGGTAAGCATTAATGTGATAGTAAATTGATTTCAATGATTAAATAGATAAAAAATTAAATAATATTTACATTCCCAATAACTTTTTGCAGTTAAGTAATTACTATGTTTGCACTCTGATTGTGTTAAAATAAATAAAAGTTTCTCACAATTACAATTTATCAATTTTGTTCATCATGTTCATTTAAAATGAATAAGTTTGATGAAAAATAAATATTCAACGACGAAAGTAATATAACATTGAATTTTGAAGCCATTCAAACTAGTATTTGAATTACGATAGAACACCCTTCTAAATCATTTTCCATTTTGTGCCACAGAAACATTTTTACTATTATGCTACTACTTCATACAGCTTGGCGTGCAATGTTTTGTCATTAAAGTTATTATACCATGCCATTTGCCATCAAAAGTAAACTTTCACGTTGTAAAAGTAATTGTGGTGATCTCAATACACATTTAATTGGTCTAAATTATAAAATTATTAATACTAAAAACAATAAATCCATAACTGCAATAAACATTATTTTTAGTTGTTCACATGTAACATATAAAACACCCTGCATGGAAAATTTTGCATCTGTAATTAGCTTGGAAATTAGCTCATCAGAGCATCACTTTTTTGGAATATTCATAATTATTACCCTGGTGATAAATTACATAATTTCCTGCGTACATTAAATTTTAAATGCCCATGCAGCCCATAATTCAATTCCAGACATACCAGCCTAGGCAATATATTATAATATTATTGACACCATATATATAGCTTACCTGGGCTGGGCAGATGGACAGAGTGGACACATTATGGTTTAAGCATTACCAAAGCCGTCACCGACGCGACGGAAGGAAGACATAGCGAAAAAGCGATATAGTGACAGTGTCTCACTATTCCCCCAGAGAGAGATATATTGTGGAAAATGGATAACAACACGCAAATACTAAAGAAGTAATTATTTGTATCTACTTTTCTGTTGTGGCAAACTGGACTACTTCCATCAACTTCCATGCACTTTACATTGACATGAATCAGACAATTTTCAAAACGCCACCAAACAGACAATTCTAAACAAAGTGGACAGAATTTTTAACCACGTTTTCGTAGATACGCACGAAAGGGAATGATTAAAATGTTGATGTTTGCAATCCCACCCAAGTCAGGGCCAGGGCGTTTCACAGTTTAAATTCGTCTGTCTGCAGTAGGTACCTATGTAGATTTAAGTACCTTAATGTATTTTGTTCCAGACTTAATAACTCCAGGTTTCATGCATGACAAAAATTAATAGATAGTTTTGATAGAATAGCATCCTCAATTGAATAACAGCAGCTTCAGAGTCTGACTACAATTTATCTGTGTCATCAGGCGTGCGGGCAGTATGGGTTACTCCTTACTTGGACTAATAATTAGAAATTACATTTTTGTCAGCAACTCTGGATTCCCGCATCTCCCACATTTCATTATCTTTTCAACATTCATGTAATTCTTAGCATAAAAATCAGCAAAATTATGCTTGCCATTCATTCACAAACTATTTTCCATTAAAACTCTTGGGCATATGGTCTCACAACTTTCAGCAGAAGAAATGTGTCCTGCAACTGCAACTGTCATCAATTATTATTAAATCAGTAGTTTACGAGACAACCGACACAGAAACTACAAATATTCGACAAACAACATGAGATATTTCAAGACGCTTGATTTATGGAGCGGTGTAGTTATTTTTTGGACATTTATTTCCATTTTTAAATGTGTAAGTGCAGAAAATAAAGAACCAAGTGACGCAATACCCTTGCCGGAGGGATATAACCAAATGGAGATTCCAGTTATAATGAAAGACGATAAAGTGGACAAGAAAGTATATGTTTACGTGAGCATGTTCATCAGAAAAATTCTCGAAATTGACGAAAAAAGGGAGGTATGTATATAAATTCATGGACAACTTCAAATTAAAATGTAATAAAATTAATAAAGAATTGAAAATGACTTTTTTTTCAAATTATTCAGGTAATTACTCTTGACACGGACTTTAGACTGCATTGGGTTGATTGGAAGATTAATATTTTCCTCCACGGCCTGAACTTTACTGATCCTAAAACAAATTTGCCTATTACAACTCGGACTGTGGGCTCTGATGCACTGCACAAAATCTGGAATCCGGACACGTTTATTGGTTTAAATTAATAATGGACTGCCCAGTATGTATATAGGATTTAAACAGGCCCTATTTAATAACGAAAAATACTTTTAATCAATTTTAGATGAGATGAAATCCTTAAATAGAACATCTATTTTGAACGATTTAGTGTCTCTGCAGTTCTTGGGAAAGACAGGAGACATTACCAGTGGAGATATTGTTTATACGTCAAGGTGACTTCTATTAATTATAATATATAATATTAATATTAATTATATTAATTAATATTAATTATAATATAATTCGACCAATCTTTGAATTTAAATAAAATTCGACCAATATTTCAATTGAAATATTATTTGACCTATCTTTTTGAATTTAAATTCGACTAAATATTGGAATTTAAGTATAATTCGACCAACCTTTGAATTTAAATATAATTCGACCAATATTTGAATTTAAATATAATTCGACCAATATTTG
>JABASI010004077.1:0-14830 GCA_019776505.1 Tomocerus nigrus | reverse complement strand
TGGCTGCATTTTGCATGTGCGCAGGAACGGGTTGGGGAAGAGGCAGGGAAATTAAGCGTTTTATATATTATTTACATCTTAGTAAGTCTCTAAGTAAGTAAGTAAGTAAGTAAGTAAGTTTAAGTAAGTAAGTAAGTAAGTAAGTAAGTAAGTAAGTAAGTCTCTAAGTAAGTTTATGGCATGTAAGACCTGGTGAATAACATTGTACCTATTTTAAAAATACAGAACGGGGATGCTTATCCAGCCAAGGACTGAAAATGCTCAAAGAATTTTCTACTCGCTTTGATTCATTTGCAAGTTCTCAGTCTCTGACTAGCCTTATTATGTCTCTGGATGGATCTTTGGCTAAAGACGAGGACTTTGCTCAAGGAGGTGGTGAAGCACCTGCAGATGGGACCCTTGAATTACTTGTAAGTATTTTTTTATACGTTTATTTTTTATCCTTCGAGCCATAAATTATTCATGGGTCATAATTCACCCGCTTCTTTTAGAATGAAAACCTAAGTCCAGAAATGGATTGGAATGGAATTGCTTCCTCTGCAAGTCCCGCAGGAACATCAGCCAGTGGCAGTTTCTCTTCAAGAGCTTCTAGACTTAGCGGAAGTGGCATTAGCGTCATTGCCGCAGCAATGGCTTCCGAAAGTCAACTTTTGGAAGATAATGAAGGGGATGATTCCAGCTCAGGCCTTCCTCTCGATGATTTCACAGGGCTTTTCACTCAAGACGAAGCTTGCGTTCTCGTTGATTTGCTTAAGTTAGGTGTGGCTGGCAGAGCGGGTCTCAATGCTAAGGAATCTGTTTCGGCTATGCTCTCAGGTATCAATTTCAATTATTCTAAGGGGTCAATTATATAACAGTGTCCATATTTGCTATTTAGAATGCAACTTGACGAACCATTAATTATTTATTATTATGGTGTAGCTCTTAGTGAATCTCAGTCATCCGTGGCGGAAATGCTATTGGAACTGTGTGTGACCGAACTTGAGGATGTTGCAGCTGATTTAGAAAATGTGAGATCTTTACCTGCCCCCGTCGTACAGGAGAGTTGCCATCCATACAGCGACAATGCATTTTTGACTGGAAGAGTTAAAATAGCAGGTATGTTATATTCTGCATATATGTATATTGCCTAGACAGAAATTTTGTCATCAACATAACTTCGGCTAACACTGTTAATGGCCGAATGGAGTCACTAGCTTAGTTGACATTAAATGTCAACTAAACTAGCCGTTATTTTTTTTATAGAATGACACATTTAAAACTAATAAGACTAGCAGTCATCTTTAATCTAAATTTCATAGAAAATAAACAACTCGGTTATTTAGCTGTGAAATGTATAAATTATAATAGAAAGTAATTATTTTCACAGGAGTTGGATTACTTTTCAACTAGTAAATTATCTTGCCTATGAAATTTTATTTTACATTAGGGGGTTAGTTTTGTAATTATTTTATTAAACCTTTGGGTAATAGGTTTAAATCCGAATGTCGCTAACAAAAAATATACACAGAAACACATGTTATTTTAGGAGCGGAGGCATTGAGGGTTGAATTTGATCCGCAATGTTCCACGGAGAGACGGCACGATCCACTAAGTATCATGGATGGAACTGGGCGAGTTGTTGCAGTTCGGTCAGGAAGAGATGTTTGTGACTGGGGCTCAGACATTCGAATTACTGGTACGTTATTCATTTTTACCTGGTTCTTGTTTACAGTAGATTACTTTATAGTTGATGCATTTGCTTATTATTTGAAGTGGTTGCAAGTTTTATCAATTAAAAAAATTGTATATTGACGTTGCAAGCTAATTTTAAGTATTTTAACGCAAGCAGACTTCTGTGTTATATGTAAATGTATTATATTTGTCTATAATGGTTTCTCTACATTTTAGGTGATGAGCTTATGTGGAAGTTTACAAGTGACAGCTCTGTAAACGGTTGGGGTTGGAAATTTGTAGTCATTCCATTGATGCCGAGCTTCGGACCTCATGATTTGTTAACAGATCGTACGATTTTGTCAAGACCTTCAATGAGTGTTGTGATGTGCCTCTTGGAAAACAATTTGGAGATTAAACCAAACGAAAAAGGAATGAATTTGGCGATAAGACTGGTAGCCGCTCTGGCTGCATGTGCACAAGTTTCCTCGTTGGGAGCACATCAAAGAATGTGGGCGCTGCAGCGTTTGAGAAAACTAATTCGGACGATGCCCCAGATCCTGCTGCATTCGTCGCCTGAAAACAATGGCTTAATAGTGTCCTCAAAAGACATG
Organism: Tomocerus nigrus; assembly: GCA_019776505.1. Lineage (NCBI taxonomy): Eukaryota > Metazoa > Arthropoda > Collembola > Entomobryomorpha > Tomoceridae > Tomocerus > Tomocerus nigrus. The sequence goes on along the minus strand of JABASI010004077.1, from coordinate 12,563 downwards.
GAAAAAATCATTGCCGCTGTTAATTCTCCGACAGAATCGCTCAACCAGTTACACATGTCAACCACAAGTATAAGTTCTGCGGCCGAGTTATCTCTTACTTGTCATCAACTTGTTTTCAACACGCCCAATTCTAGGCCGATGCTCTCGGTGACGAAGGGATTGCGTGGACTGCCCGAACTGTTACTCAAGCAGTACGACTACGAAGAGCCTATCGTCAGAAGTGGAAAGCATCTAATGTTTAGCCCATTTTTTAAGGTTAACTTTTTACTACATTCTCATTGGTTTCCATCTTGTAATATTGTTCAAGCTTAAATGTTCTATTTTTCGTAAATTTTTGCAGTATAATTCCTGTACTCCCTTGTAGGAAGGAAGGAATTTTAAGGAGTTGTAAACAATGTATACCAATTGCTTAATACAAAACATTAATTTTTTTGAAATTAATTGCAGGTATTATCGGCACTGGCTTGCGACCTCAATGTGGATTCGTTAGCTTCGGTATCAGAAAGTTATCGGTGGTCATGGTTTAGAAAGTACTGCTTAGCTGCAAGGGTTACGTCTGGTCTTCTCAACAGAACAACATTGCCAAGTCCATTCAAAGTTGAAGTGAGTACTATTTGAATTATTTAATTCACCTTAGAAAGATTGCTGATGGAGTGATCAGTTTTACCAACACAGCGTATTTACAAATTTTCAGGTGAGCAAAAAGATCTCTGAAATGATCCCTGAAGACGAAGATGTCAGTATGGATCATGAGAATCCGGAAATATTCAAACAAGAGCACGATGAACAGCTTTTGCAATGGCTCCATCGGCGCCCAGAGGATTGGACTTTGTCTTGGGGAGGAACGGGAACAATTTATGGCTGGGGTCATAATCATCGAGGTCAACTTGGTGGAGTCGAAGGTGCTAAAGTGAAATTGCCCACTCCTTGCCATTCCTTGTCCGCTCTAAGACCCGTGCAGATCGTGGGCGGCGAGCAGACACTCTTCGCCGTCACTGCTGATGGCAAGGTCTATGCTACTGGCTACGGGGCTGGTGGACGACTTGGCATTGGAGGAATAGAATCTGTGGCTACTCCTACACTCCTGGAATCTATTCAGCACGTCTTTATCAGGAAAGTGGCTGTCAATTCAGGAGGAAATGCATTGCTTGGCATTGTCAGCTGAAGGTGATGTCTATTCTTGGGGAGAGGGGGACGATGGAAAATTAGGACATGGAAACAAAAGGTAAATAATTCTAATTTTTTTAAAAGTGGTCAATGTAATAATACTAATGTTATAAATTGAATTTTTTTTATATTTTCATTTATTTATAATTTTTATACTTGGATTTATCCTTTCTATATTTGGATATCGTTTCTATACTTTGTGGAAACGTGTCTGTATTTGTCGGTTTGTTTCTCTCATTTCTACTTTCGTTTTTGTTTTATCCTTTTTAAACGTATTTTTAGGTTTAGGATTTTATGTTTAGTTTGTCGTATTTATGGTTACATATTTCGTCTTTTAGTATAGCATTTTTGTTATTTTATTTTTGCTTCCATTTTCATACTTTCCTGTGCTTATATTTTTAATTATTAAATTTATATGGGTAATTAATTGCCAACTTCTTTTTTATAATGAATGCCCTCAGAATTCTTAATAGATGTGAATTGTATTTTTCTCTTGGTAGCAATTGTGATCGACCGAGGGTTGTTGAAAACTTGAGGGGAAAAGATGTCGTCGATGTAGCATGCGGTGGAGCTCATAGTGCTGCGATAACTGCCAGAGGTGAATTGTATACCTGGGGGAAAGGTCGTTATGGACGCCTTGGTCACGGTGATGGAGAAGATCAACTTAGGCCTCGACTGGTACATTTATATTTATGCCTCTCTCTGGTATTCTTATATTCAAATGATGAGCATCTTAAAATTACAATTTTCGCTTTGTAGGTGGAAGTTCTGAAGGGCTACAAAGTAATAGACGTTGCCTGTGGAAGTGGTGATGCTCAGACATTATGCACAACGGATGATGATTGTGTGTGGTCTTGGGGAGATGGAGATTATGGAAAATTGGGTAGAGGCGGTTCAGATGGATGCAAGGTAATTATTATTCCGCTACACGTTTATTAATATTTGCGTTAATACAAAGTAAATTTTTAACTAATTAGAAACGAAATTATAATACCAGTTCAATTTTTAATGTTTTAGACGCCTATGAAAATTGATTCGCTGACAGGACAAGGTGTTTTGAAGGTTGAATGTGGATCACAATTTTCAGTTGCTTTGACCCGTTCTGGATGTGTTTATACATGGTAAGTTTATGTTATGTTTACCACCAATTAAAAGCAAATAGTCATACATTATTTAAGTGGAGTTCTTTTGCTATTGCCAAATTTTTAATGGTTATATGTAGTTGTTATTGCTTATCGTGATATTTACTTTTGGTCCCCTATTCATGGTAGACACTTCGTGAACTATTTAATATCGTTGGGTATTTAGTACCTGCATTAGTTAATTTAATTTGATGTCTAGTGTGTTTGCACTTATTTATTCACAGTAGAATTTAATGAATTTAGTTCTGTTTTGTATTCTGTTTTTTCTACGGTTATTATGTTGTCATGTATATGCTTGAAATGCACTCATGCAGTTATGTAAACTTAGAATTTTTTGCCATTAAAAAATATGCTAAATTAAAGTTTTTAAGGATAACTCAAGAATTAAACTGTGTACCTTGTGAGCATTCGCTTATCTTTGATGTAATGGAATGTTAATTTAATTTCTAGGGGGAAAGGAGATTATCATCGCCTGGGACACGGATCTGATGACCATGTAAGGCGCCCTAAGAAAGTTGCTGCTCTTCAAGGGAAGAAAGTTATTTGCATCGCCACCGGTAAATAGAATAATTTAAAACGCCTTTTTTAATTTAAGGATTTAGATCATGTCCATTAGAGCAATATAAATCTAATGATATTTTCCCAGGGTCACTGCATTGTGTTGCGTGTACGGATCAAGGAGAAGTTTACACATGGGGTGACAACGATGAAGGACAGCTGGGTGACGGTACAACAAATGCCATTCAGCGTCCGCGGTTCGTAGGAGCTCTTCAGGTATAACCGAAACCTAATTTCAATCTTTTTGCTCGCCCAAAACAAAATTATAAAAAACTGAAATTGTTTCAGGGTAAGAAAATCAACAAGGTGACTTGTGGCTCCGCCCACACATTAGCGTGGAGTACAAATAAACCTTCAACAGCGAGTCGGCTCCCGACTCAAGTCCCAATGGAATATGACCTGCTCAAGGATATTTCTTTGAATGTCTTGCGGAACCGTCTGGTTCTTCTCCACCATTTCTCAGATATATTCTGTCCAAATGTCTCTATGTTCCTTCTTGGCCATGAAGACTCTTCCGAAGGGATCATCAGTTTCGATACAAACAAATTGAGAGGTCTACTCGTATCAAATGCAAAAGAAACAGCATTTCGAAAGGTGGTGCACGGGACGATGGTGAGGGATAAGCAGCACGGACCGGTAATTGAGCTCAATAGAATTCAAGTGAAGAGGTCGAGAGGAAAAGGAGGATTGGCTGGACCGGATGGAATAAAATCTGTTCTTGGCCAAATGGTCAGCAAAATGCATCTGCTCAATCAAGAGTCTCTCTTCCTTCCTCATCGCGTCTGGAAAGTTAAATTTGTAGGCGAGAGTGTTGACGATTGTGGCGGAGGCTACAGTGAAAGTGTGGCGGAAATGTGTGATGAATTGATGAATGGCTCTCTTCCTTTGCTAATGCCCACCCCGAATGGAAGGGATGAAGCGGGTACTAGTCGTGACTGCTTCCTTTTGAATCCTGCAACTAAATCTTCACTTCATATGAAAATGTTTAGATTTTTAGGTAAGGCTATTACAGTTATGCCACCTTTTCAATTTAAGTTACTAATTAAACAAGTGACGTTTCCCTAAGCTATAAAACAAAATATTAGTTTTTATTGGAAAATTGGATTTTTTTATATTTTTTACTGATTTCTAGGAATGCTCATGGGAGTAGCTATTCGCACAGGAAGCCCTTTGAGCTTAAATCTTGCTGAGCCTGTCTGGAAGCAATTGGCTGGAATGCCATTAACTGCAGCAGATCTAACAGAGGTTGACCGAGATTATCTTCCAGGTAACAATATAGTATTACATGCTCGGTTTTTTGTTGACACTCCGAATTAAGCTTTGAATTGCTTCACTGTAAATATTTCTAAAGAACTTAAATGTGAATTAATGCTTAGAAATTAAGAACTTATATATATATAGGTATGTAATCTTCTTGGTATAGAACGTAGTACTATTATAAAGTTGGATTTAATTGCAGGATTACTGTACATAAGAGATTTTGATGGGGACGAAAAAACTCTGCAGTACCTTGATATGCCATTTTCCACACCGTCTGCAGCTGGCCATGAAATTCACTTGTCGACTCAGTACAAAAGGATAACTTTAGAAAATCGTCACGAGTATTTTAAGCTAGCGTTGAACTACAGGTAACATAAACACTGGAAAACAATTGTATGTAGTCTTTTGTTAATGATTTGTGGGACACGGGTATTTATTTCTATTTTGCGACCTAGATTGCACGAGTTTGATGAAGCAGTCGCTGCTGTAAGGGAAGGAATGGCTAGGGTAGTTCCAGTTCCTCTTTTGTCCTTGTTCACTGGCTATGAGCTGGAAACCATGGTCTGTGGCTCACCCGACATTCCATTGGGTCTTTTGAAATCCGTTGCGACGTACAAGGGCATCGACCCTACTGCCCCTCTCATACAATGGTTCTGGGAAGTTATGGAAGAATTTACTAATCAGGAAAGATCTTTATTTCTTCGATTTGTGTGGGGACGTACTCGCTTGCCAAGAACGATAGCTGATTTCAGGGGAAGAGACTTTGTTATTCAGGTACAGAATCATTTTTAGTGCTAAGAATAATCTGTTCTACGGTAATAATGGGAATAATAATTGTCGTTTGATATATTAAACGCTTTACTATCTTTTTCATTGGTATAGATTATGGATAAATACAATCCACCGGATCACTTTTTACCAGAAAGCTATACTTGCTTCTTCCTACTGAAAATGCCTCGATATTCATGCAAGGTAATTTATTTATCTACTACATTTAATATTAACTAATCTTAACAATTTTAAAATAATGTCTCACTAAAATCGTTGATGAATTCTTTGCAGTATGTTTTGAGAGATAAAGTAAAATATGCAATTCACTTCTGCAAGTCCATTGATACGGATGAATATGCTCGAGTGGCGATTCCAGGGAGTGCTGCTGCAGCCGATGTGACTTCAGACGAAGAAGATGATCTCCAAAGTGTTGCTAGTGACGGACCTATCATTCTTGACTACCCCTCTCCTACTGGCTCTTTGAATTGAAAACCCAGAACAGTAGGTTTGGGAAATAGTGCTCCTGGTTCACTTTCCAAATATACTCCCAAAATGTTTATTTGACAAATATCCATGCACTATGTATGCACTTCGCTATAAATGACTAAGCATTCGCGCTGACCGTGAACTGAACTCGCTGAATTTGGCAATAAAAAAGCCTACCGTACCAATTGATACTAATTAAGGTAATATTAAGTAGAGATAAATATTTTCAGAAATACCTACTGTAAGTTTCTGCTTTGATTGAGAAATGACAAAAGCTGACGGAATAGGAACTCCATGGAATTGTGTATTTTACATCAACAAATGAAATGCCTTGCCCATCCCACCTTCACCCAAGTCGTCCTGATCACCGTTTCTGTCCTCTTACGTCTTGTTAAATTTATATATTCTAATTCGCAGGAACTAACGCTGTTCAAATTCTTACATTTGTAAAGCCTGACATTTTTGCTTATTATTATTTGTATGATTACCTAAAGTTGCCGCAATGTTAAAGGCAATAGCTACCTCATTACCACGTGTATAACTTAAGTGTGTGAGCAGTGTGAAGTGAATTCAGATCAGACTATCTTTATATGTATTTAAAAGCGATAGTCAATTTGAAAATATTTGTAATTCATAAGCGACATTGTTCCTCGCTACCTAATACACTTATGTTATTGTTGTTACTTTTTAGTATATCGGTTTCGCATCTTAGCTTCCCTTTGTGCGCTCTGATAAACAGTTTTCAAATTTTGATGATGCAATCTCACGACTATTTTTATTTCATGTATTAGTGTCCAGGAAGTTATCATAGGTATTATCTATTTATGTTTACTTTTATATTTATTTTTAGAAAGTCATAAGTCGTAACGAGTAGATAGCATATGTTTTAAGCATTTTGAGTAATGATGTGAGATGTGGATTAACTAATTCTGGTTACAATACTTTTCTTTTGCCTCTAAAAACAACAATGACTTTTCACACTTTGCTGATTATTTTTGCTTTAAATAAAGAATTTTATAAAGATTTTCCACTAATCGCTGGGTGGATGCAGACAAGCAGGCGCCTTCCCTGTTTGACAAATCTCGAAGGTCTAAACCAGCGTGTGTACTTAAGTATTTTAGAAATGTATACCGATAAACAGAAACCAGAATATGCATTAAAACCATTAATTCTTAGCTAGTGTAATTAAGATAAAGTATTTGTAGGCATTACATGATAAGTACCAAGTTAAGATTACATTGAATTCGTCAGCTACGCTACTATTCCACACATAACTAAACCAAACCAACGATGATATTTTCTAAGCATTTACGACAATAGTAATCTGTCACCTTGCCATTAATTAAAGTTGTTAATTACTTTACCAGTACATACATACCTACTGACTACTTGTAACTGTAAAATGTAGACCTAAATCTATTCACTACCTCTTGACATAATGCTAAATAATTTATTAGCAATTAAATTAAAATAAACATTTCTTACAATAGTTTGCTAAGTATTGGCATTGTCCACTGAAGACGCAATTCCATCAAACAATTAAAAAGGAAGACCCAGAGCTCGGGATGGGGGACGCTTGCTCGTGTCGTACGTCTTAGTGTATACCTATACGATAATTGTACAATATATGCAACCACAAACATGATCTAATTAATATGAACAAAGAGTGACTTTTTTAAAATAACAGTTATCAGTAGTTTAGTGTAGCTGAAGCTACATTTAGTTTTTTGCTCTATTCAAAGCTGTAGGATATGTGGAAAAGTGAATGAGAAATTTCGCCGTGATTTGCGGTTATGTAATGTAGTGAAAAGTTGATATTATTACCTACACGAGTACTTGTACACAAAATACGTAATCTTATACTGTTACTGGTAATTAATTAATATGCTAAGCATAACCGTAAATGATGAGTCAATTGAAATGCCCAACAGTGAACCAAATTTGAAATAGCATAGTATATATGACATGATATAACTTTTAACTGGAATTGTGCTTAATGCTTCTGGGACTGACTGACTGATATTTGAAAGGTGTATGTACATAGTATATAACTAAATAAATTAACCATGTATTTCTATATGATACATTTTGGTTCCAATGATCTGGAATCCAAACGACACATTGCCCAAAACTAAGTTTAGTCTGTACTTTCAGCAAAAGCATAGGAAATCAGTAGTTTTAAGAGCTTAAACGCAATGTCGATATAATAAGAGTTAGATAGACATTAAATTTTCACTTAATAACTATGTATTAGAGGCACTGTACTACAAATCGAGCAAGGTCGATCTAATTATAGAATGTTGTGTGTGATTGTAATTTTACAAAACATAGTCAATAAGATTCGTCTTTTAGTTTAGTAGTTAATACTTGGGGACGGGTTTAAATTGAATTGTAAATTATGAAAACAGTTTCCATTCGCATGAATCTGTATTCTACGATGTTAAATCTTATTGTCAGTTTGCACCTTCATTTAGAAAGTTATAAGCTCCGATTGTTATAATTTCATACTTGTTTTCATTATAAAATATTTAATCAGTTACCTACTAATGTTTATTATTGGAATTGTAAGTCTTCAGAATACTATAAAATTATGTGGGTAATGTCATAAGAAGAGGCGCTATCGTAGCGCGATACCATTTTTGAAGACACGATATTCATTCTTTAGGTATCTATGATCGCAGTGAATATATGTAGTGATATTATTAATATTGTATTCCTCAGTAATTGTTTTTTATTCGCTAATTTATGAATGAGGTAATTGGCAGTAGCTAATTAAATTTTTATGTGATGGTGCTTTTGGTAGTTTTAATTTAAAATTCGTTTCTATTTTAGATATTTTTACGCAGTTTTTCTAGTTTGATTGTATATATTGTATCACATTGTCATAATGTGAATCGTAGATATATCGTTTCTTAAATGTAAAACAACACACAATGCATAAAAACGTTTGTGATGACTGTAACTCAACGATGAAATAATAAAGCAATTTAATTTGAAATTTAAATGCACGTTTTAAAAAAATAAATCAAGAATAATATGGCTTGCACCCCACTTGAAATCACAGGAACGGAAATTGTTACGTTAGTATAAATTTATTAAATTCAATTATTCGTTAAAATTGTGGATAAATCTACTCTTACACATGATTAGACAATTCACATATATCTTTATAGTAGCCCCTCCAAATGTAAATTATTTCGCTTTTGAGACTCTGCAGAAACTTACGACTCACATTTTGTATTAGCTAAAAGTTAAACAATTCTCAATACTAACATACGTTAACTGCCACTAAAAGGTAATTACTTAAATGGTTAGGTAATTATCAGTAAAAAAAGTAGTGAGCTAACCGACAAAGATAAACTGCTGAAATGGAATGTGTCATAATTTATATGTAACAAGAAATAATATCTTCGTTGTAAGTATACGGGCTAAGTAAAATTAAAAGTAAAATTTTATCAACGTTAATTATCATTAGTGAATTTAGATAAGATTATCTGAATACTTGCATATGTGTTGGGTAAGAAAAGTTAAGGCGTTTTATTCCGAATCCAAATCGGACAAGTCGTCTCTATCGGTGCCACGGATTGTCTTGGCCTTTGCATTAGCTTTCAACATATCTTTGATAGCACTTGAGTTCTTTCCAGTCGGCCGAGTTTCTTTATCTCCGTTATAGTCGACCATATCGTAATTCGCCAACACCCATTCCAATAAGTCATTGGAGAAATCGTCCTTGTTGTCCAATTCACCAAATCCAGTTAAACGACCTATAGCAATTGCATCCTTCAGAAGAAGTACCGTAGGCAAAACTTTGATATTCAGTCGCTCTAGATCGTCCCAACAGAAAAACGAAATGAAATCTTGGCAGATTTACGATTTTCAGTAATTGTGAAAAGATATATTTAAATTTACCACAAAGAAATGGGGACTTCTCAGCATCAATTTTACAAAACTTGGTCTCGATGTGTTTTCCAGCCAACACCTTAAAATGCATGTCAAAGATTTCACAACGGGGAGAGGAATTGCGGTAAAAGTGCACTACGACACGGTCAGACAATTTGCACGCATCAAAAAAAGCCTTTTGATCGTACAGAGCAGAATATTCCCCATGACCCTATAGAAATAACAAAACATAATGTAAACTTGCCTTGATCCCCAACGGTAATTTCAATTGTCAATAGCTGTTGTATAGTTTGCTTTCATTCTAGAAATAATACTGTAATACAGATATGTAATGTAAATTCTTATTACTAGGTACTGTATTTACATTTGTTTTCCATTCCATTTGTTGCTGAGCTCGCTTTTTCATTTCTTGAAGCCTTTTCTGACGAAGTACAGATAAGTCATCTATTTCCAGATTATTAAGGCGATCCAATTCACTGTCTATTTGTTCCTCGACCCGCTTTGTAACCTCCTCAACTTGCTTGGCGATCTTATGTTCCATAATTCGCTCTTAACTGTTACTACTCGTTCAAATCTGCAAAATATATTTAAATAGTACCTGAAGGGCAATATTTTAATAGCTGAGGAGCAGCCAGCAATGCGAAATTGAGCAGTGAAATACAAGAAAATGTAAATCTATTATTGACAACTTCCGCAAATGATGAATGACTTATCGTTCTGTTACCTGCTGAAGGCTGGGGCTAGAGATACTCAATATGAGCCAATGAGGTTGTTTTGTACGGTGTTTAATGGTTATAGAGCCAAATTAGGGAATAATGAATTGTTAATGACTCAAAATAGCCGTCTATTTAAATTTACCTCCTTAACTCAGAAAACTTATGAGACTCGATTTAGTTATGTATCAACACATTCCATCAATGAGGAAGGCAGAGGCATGGACACTAGACAGACAGTGAGGAACGGTGAAGAATCAGAGACATAATAATATTATATTATTATAATAAGAGACCTGAACTACCAGGCTCTTCTGCCTGCCGTCTTCTCGAGCAACTTTTTATCCCTCTCTCATCTCAGAGACCCGTTTGTGACGAAGTTAGAACAATTAGTAAGTATACTAATAGAATTTAGAAGCTTATGAGATGCATGGAGAATGGAATCCAAGATAAAGTGGGCAGTACCCCAATGAGAAGTAATGTCCCACTCAAAGCCCAAGCTAATATTAAAAATGGCCTCCCAGCCCTGTCAGGGGACAAACTCTCAAACCAACTCGCTGTACACATATGTCTCAACATTTTCCATACCCTATGGTCCCACCTTCCATGTCGTATATAATTATAAATTATGGTGATATAGGAAAATCCCAAAACCTAAGCAAGTCTATAACTCCTAAATCTAAAGTTATCAAAGGGTCCCGAATGTTAGATAGTAGAATAGACTGCCACAGTGTTTTCCACATATGTCTCAACGTTCCCCATACCACATGGTTCCATCCACCACTCAATTATTTTTGTTGAGCTGCTTTTTGGAACCACATTTCCTGCATCCGCTCGGGATACGAACTTTTGTTTATAATTTTTTAAATGTTTTTTCTAGAACTTTTTGCGGAACTCCCAACTGCATTGCTCCTGAGATATTGTCGACGTCGAAGAAAGGTCATAGCAATTGACCCGCAAGGACTGCTGCTGTGGAGATATTCTAAAATGCTCTTTTATTATATCTCAGAGGGTGGTTTGGTGGTAGAATTGCTAGGTTGCGTAGCACAGAGCAGGTATAGGGCTATAAGTGTTCTGTGGTTGGGTTGTGGTTCACCACCACAGAACAGGTATAGCTTTAGGGTAATAGAAGGGAACGTCCTTGCCTAAGTTGCGTGGCGGAACGTGTTGGCTGACAAGTTTTAATATTGGTAAGGGTTGGCTGGCAAGTTTTTCTATTGGCTTACAGCTATCACTTGCCGCCACGCAAGTTACGCAGGGACTTACCCTTCTTTTACCCTAAAGCTATACCTAGGCCGTATACTGCGGTGGTTCACCGCAGTATTCTGTAATAAAGGCTATTGCTGAGACATATTTTTGTATAATACTGTAAAGTGGTAATTTATCATCACACCACCATATATGTGTCAGCCGCATTTATGACACCAGTCCAAAATGACACCGGTGGCTGAAATGGCTAGCCATTCCAGGCACTGAGTGGTTTTGTTAATTTTATGACTGCGAGAGTATGAATGAGTCTCAGGTAGACTCTTTAACATGGGAACTCTCCATTTCAACTTTATTTGGTTTTGGAATTGGATTTGATACAGGATTTCAAAAAGAGAATAGAGTAGGGAATTCAACGTATAAAGGTGTCATTCTGGACCGCAATGTGGTGGGTCGAAATGGCTAGCCATTTCAGTCACCTACCAAAGTGCCTGGAATGGCTAGCCATTTCAGTCACCGGTGCCATTTTGGACTTGTGTCATAAATGCGGCTGACATATGTACTATTTCTATATTTTTATATTATTTTTATTATTTAGGTAGACGTTATTAGTTGGTCTTCCTCCTTTCGAAACGCAGACTGCAGCAAGTTTTGATAATAACACTGTCACTTTCTATCATCTTTCTATATACAAGAATGTATGTCTTGAAATTATACTCATTTGGTACTGTTTAATATTTAAATCAAGTGCCTACGTATCTATATTTTGACTGATTCTAAGGCATAAAGTCCAATTCCAAATGAATTGGTTTCTCTTGCTATTTATTGGACCGCTCGCATATTTTGAATTAGATTTTATAAGATCGTGAGTTATTGCCTACGGTATGGTAGAGCATTCCCGGGGCGAACACAGCTATTTTCAATAGACAACTGCCAATTAGTCAGTTCCCCTGGTGTCTCCATGAAATGAAGAGCGCAACTATCTGTGGAAATTGGAATACTGTAAATGCCTGTAGATATTATTGGAATCGACGAAAAAACTCTGTGCTAGGCACAAATTCTCTACAGGGAACCTAATTTACGTTCATACAATGCTTTTATTTCCTAGTCAAATGGAAGAACAAAGACTTACAAACCGTAAACACGAATTAACTGTCTAGTTTACCGTTTGCCATGTGCTAATATTGCGATAGCACATGTATTGTATTTAATAAACGTTTTATATTATACCTTTTCTGTTAGTTGGAAACAAAAATTAGTAGTAGGGGAAGGTGGGGTCGGTTGGCGAATTTGGCGTTCAGACAATTTTATTAAATCGCATTGACCGAAAAAAGTTAATTTCATTTATTCACTGTAGTAA
>JABASI010004076.1:0-14833 GCA_019776505.1 Tomocerus nigrus | reverse complement strand
CGTACCATATAACTTGTAAATATAAGTCTCCGAGGTAAAAAAGAGACTTTTTGTGTTTAGTAATGTTCAAATTATGTATAATTTGTAATTAATTTTGTAAGAAGGATTAATTTTTAAGGATTAAGTAAGAAGGATTAATCTACATTGAGATATTCAAAAATTGAAAAACTATGATTCATATTATGCAAGGAAAGTAGAATAAATGTTGTAGGTTGCTGATCATAATTATTATAATAAAGAATACTCGACTCGAGCGCGTTTGCCACGTACAGCTATTACAATAAAAATATACACTTGCAGACTTGCAGCTCCTCTCCATCTCTAGTCGCGTACATATTATAATATTCTTTTCATAACAACACGAAGAATAGATACCTAGCATTTAATGTTCAATAATGCACATTTCGGAACTCAATATTATAGACTACTACTGGTAATGTAATCAAATAATAGAGAAGTGGATACCTACATACATAATTGTAAGAACATTTATCCTGAACCTAAATTGACTTTCCTGATTCGTACTGACTAGCCTTACTCCAAGCAAAAAAATATGAGACAAGAAGATAGGTAGGCACCCAGTCCATTTTATCCACTGGCATACCTAAGTAAAGGTAATGGCACAAACTTTTCACCTGCCTGTCGACACTAAAAGGTGTAAGTGTAAGATCTCTAGGTACTTAAGAAAAGGTTCGGGCTACTGCATCGAATACGTCTGTATTACTTACATTGTATCTGCACACAATGGAATGCCCGCACCAATATTATCTATAATAATATTTAGGTAGTGTTACGTATACAGTATATAATATCTATATTGTTAAAAACAGCTTGCATGACCTTACACCAACGAAGACCGAAGGGCCCTACTATTTTATTATACAATGAAAATATATAAGAAGTACTTATTTCAAGAGCCCTGGGCCCTGAGTCGTAATTTTCGTATTTTCTACTGCAGTCGTTTGAAGCAATCGTTGCGATGAATAAGTACAATGTACAAGCTTCCATGGGTATAATTTGCAGTTGAGCCGATTAGTTATCTATTAGGTAAGTAGTTCAGATAATTATTGTCTGTAACCCGGCAATCTTCCATTTCGAATTTCGTAGAATTGGGCTGTAATTCTGTAATATGTGCTCCATATAATTTATCCTACCTGTAAAACAACTAGAGTCGAGTAGTACACCTACCCAAAGATATTACTTTCCGACGATAACCCTTTAATTGTCCTACAAGCCCTGTTCAAATTACTTCAGTGCTATAATGCTTACAGTTACAAGAATCCTCTCTCGTTACATACCTACATAATCTGTAATCCATTCTACAATATGAAAGTAATGCTTTAACTTCATAAATGTAAATGTACAATTGTAATTTAAGTGCATCCAAAGTTGAAAGCCAAAGCTTAAACCCACGTTTTCTGAGCGGAGCACCCTTATCTCGGAAGTTGCTATCCTATTGAACTAATGACTATGATAAATGTGTCGTATTCCATTCATTGACAATGACCTAGACAGAGCCAAACACTCTTTGATACATGCATTGTAATGTAATGATTCATTACGATAACCATGTACTTACATGGTACACGCTGAGAGGATACAGAACTCTGACCTTCAATCAAGGTTCACGTGGAAATGTTGTACCATTTTAAGCCACAATTTGAGTTTGGCTAGTAATTAGTTGTTAACAAAGTTACAACAGTTAAACTTTTTCCAATCGTATTTTGTTTGAGTAATTTGCTTCTATAATTCGTAGTAGGTATGCAAAATGTTTTGTGTTTCCAGAGAAGGATGTTGTCGTTGGCCAATCCACTACAAAAGCTGTCTTTGCTTACCCCAAATGTACAAAGTAGTAATTCTCATCAGCTAAACAAGTTTCTGAGTCGAAGTACAATTAAGTTAAGTAATATTGACTCGAAGAGTACAGAAAATTCTTTGCGTCGAATTACAATTGTTGGTAGCGGCCACATGGGCACTGGAATCGGGCAGGTTGAGAATTTCGGATGTTTTTGTTATAAGTTGACATATTATTACCATTTTACATTAGGTAATATTGTAAGTCTGGTATGTGTAAGTGCCTATAGAGTATGTATATTTTTTCTAATGTTAGTGTTCTGGTTGGTAAAGTACCTTTTCCTTTACGTACAAAAATAAATAAGATTATCTCTGTTCATGCTATGCTATCTTGTTGAGTAGGAATTTAACGCTCAATTGCGGATGTAGACAAATATAATTTTATTGTAATCTTGGAGTGCAAAGTTCCATGAAATGTACTGTGTGCCAAAGAGTTTATTTGTACTTTTTCTATGTCCCATGGGCTTTTTCCTTTCAACAACGAGAAGGTGTCAGCAGCTGCCGGAAATCTAGTAACTGTTGCTGATACTCAGGAAGACGCACTGAAGAAATCCAAAGCTAGAATTGAAGAGCGTCTCTTACGCTTTGGCAAGAAAATGGCTAAGGTCATTAATACTTACGCATACAATATGGAACAAATGTTGAAATTAGGAATTTGCAGTTGGTTTAAATCCTCTTTCTTGCATCTAGAAAGAAGATAGCCCGGAAAAAATAACTTCCGAAGTACAAAACATCATGAGCAGACTAAGTTTTACAACAGATATCCAGAAATCGGTCGAAAACAGTGACCTAGTCATCGAAGCAATTACAGAACAACTTGATCCGAAACAAAAACTGTTTTCTATCCTGGATAAGGTACCTAATTAATTAATTTACCTGCATATCGTACGATTTTGTTTATACCACGCATATTACCTACCCCAGTAACACAGAGTTTGTTGGGATTTTCGCTCTGAAATCAGGAATATATTTCTCATGTAATTAATTTAATCGACACATATGCATCAAAGCAAGAATGTTAATTTCAGAATAAAATATATCGTCAGTAGTTTTTATATTCTGATTGATTCGGTTATGACATAGCTACTTAGTATCATATGAAAAATCACACACAATTCTATATGCATTTTTAAGAGCAGTTTAAAGAATGTAACAAGAGATTGTCTTGTCTTTGAAATGCAGGCGGCACCATCGTCAGCCATATTCGTGACAAACACATCGTCAATCCCTGTCGGAGAAATCGGAGAAAGGTTAAGCGGCACACGGAAGGAGAGATTTGGCGGAGTGCACTTTTTCAATGCCGTTGTAATGAAACTGGTAGAAGTGATTCGAATCCCAGAAACTTCAGACGAATCATTCGTCAAGATCATGAATTGGAGCAAATTTATTGGGAAAGTACCAGTGGTTTGCAAAGACACGCCGGGATTTATTGCCAATCGGCTAAACGTTACTTATTTTTTGGAAGCTATTGCTCTCTATGAACGAGGTTAGTGCTGTGAGTCCAATCAGTAATCTACGTTTGCATTGCTAAAGAAATAGCACAACTGCCACATACTAAACACAAGTATAGTAACGATTCATGTTTAAAAGGAGTGAGCAGATTTTACTTAACTGTGTCTTTAGCTGTAGCATACTCGTACACTCGTATTGTAACTTGTAAGTATATGCGTCAATTACCAAAGCCACATTGAGTTTATTTTCAATTACGTTTTCAGGAGATGCAACTGCGGAGGACATCGACATTGCTATGAAACTTGGAGCGGGGTATCCATATGGACCTTTTGAACTATTGGATTACATTGGATTAGATGTCATTTACGACATAATGACTGGTGAGCATTTAAATATTAAAATAAAAACTGCAGTAGAAAATGCTCATAAAATGAAGCCTTGGTATAGTAAATCTGCGATAGGCATTGATTGAATATTAATTTTAATGCTTATTTCATTGCATTTAACGTTTTAATTTCAGGATGGGAGAAAAGGTACCCTGGACACCATCTGTATCGGTGTCCAAAAGTTTTGCAGCAAAAATACAAGGAGGGGAAGTTTGGGTTGAAAACTGGGGAAGGATTTTTCAAATATCCATTAAACACTAAATAACAAAAGTTATTATGTTTACTTTACGTATATTATTATTATGTGATAATTGATAATGACTGCTTTTTGGAAAATTGGAGTAAAAATAATAAGAGGCTGTGATTGTATTCTCAAAACTGAACAGCGTGTGTCGATTTTTTATGCATCTAGTAGTATAATATATAAATAGTATATAACGAATACTCATATTATAGGATGGGGATTAAAATCTAGCTAATCTAGGTAGTTTATTTTCTAGCAGGTAAAACCATGGGACGATTAATGACGTTGGTACTTTTAACGCTAAATCTGGAAATACATTAACTATGTCAATAAATATGTCTCATGTAAAGGGCATATAACACTTGTGTCCCTCGACTCCCACCCTCCGGGCCTCCCACCAGTCCCACGTCCCACGTCCCTGCATGTATTCCATAATTAAATTAGTCATTTTATCGATGAGTTTGGTATGATAGGGTATAGGTTACTTTCAGCAGTATAAGTACAGAAATACTAGGAATAGTAAATTCCTCTTTGTTGCTTTTATCTATGCTTTTAAATAGTTTCGATACTCATTGACGTACGTACTTTTATTAATCAGTGGTTTTAACAGATAGTATCGTCATTCGTCAAACCGAATGGTGTCGTTCCTCCATCCACTTCAATATTAACGCCTAAACTAAGGTTGATAGTTTAGTAATTTTGGGTAGATCTTGTTTGTAACACAGATACTTTCTACATAAATAGACAATGGCAGAGGTGTTGAATATGTTTCGCGATCTACAGAGGGGAAAACCGGGTCACATAAAAATGTACATAACATGTAGAAGTCAAGTCCTGCACCTGCTTGACGAAGATCATGACCCCCACTTTAAGTTTAACATATGTTACTTTACATGCAAAATGTGAACCTTGTTTCTACTAAGTGTATTTGTAAATTGCAACCACTAGGTTACCACGTTTTGAAGTCTTTTTATCTCCTATTATTAGAATTAGTGATAGATACCTGATAACAGATTTAAAGAGCTTTTTCTTGACTGCTAGTAATTGAATTTATAGTGAATTGTTAACACGGATTTAGTAATTGCGTAGTATGAAATTGAAGTATATAGAACATTCATGAACTTGTCAACATGAAACTAGATATGTGCTGTTATGTATGGATTCGAGATGTGTCCAATTAGCAGAGTTAGAATAGGGTTCTAAAAGAGAAAGGACCACCCACTTAAGTGTAGTTCTTCTGTATAGTTTCTAATATGTATACTTATGTATGCATAATATTATACGTTTTAATTATTTAAGCATGTAGCATAGTTAAACATAATGAGTGCAGAAAGTCACCTACGTAATTAAGTATTGATAGTGTAAACCACATGAAATCTCAAAACCAGATGTTCTGCGGTCACTCTTATCTGTCATTTACATTGTCGGATCATTCTACCAATATGCCTACCTACTACTTAAATACGTGGAAGTATACAAACACAGAGAGTAGTGGCTTAACAAAAACATTTGTTAGTAAAGTGCTTTAAATATCGATTACTTAATGCTCTGTGAAAATTATTAAGAGCGCTATCGATTTTTGTAGTGCACAGAATTTTCAATGCTTCTCCTCTTTTAATTGTTATACCGTTATACGTTTATAATATCTGTACCTACCTGACTAAATGCAATATGCAAATGATGTATTCCTAAATTCCTCTTTTCAACGAGTTTAATATTTAATCTATAACTTAAAATTCTAATTGTGTTCTGCTTGCAGTATTTTAGCATTGTAAAATACTCCATGTGAATTTTAAACGTAAGGTAATCTGTTTACCACACGTTTAAAAATGCTCAAAAAAGCAAATAATCTAAATTGTGAGAGGTTAGACAACAGAACTCATAATCAATAGGTAATAAATCTCCATTTCATTTAATGCAAATATGGTGTACCTATGTAAAAGTACAGTTGTACTTTATGACATAGCCTGGGGATTTGAATTTGAACTTATTAGTTTGAATTATTTGGAACTGTGTCTCTACCACAGATAAATTATAAGAGCATAATTACATGCATATACTTAAGTAGGTATATTATTATCATCATCAATAAATACTTAGATACTTACATACGCCATTACAAATTTCAATGGACCTTATGCCACAATTGCAGTAGCTATGTACAGAAACAGATTACACGATGTTGGGAATTAAATAATGCAGAGGAATAACCAGATCTATAGCATCGTTTCTACTACTCCCTCGGGTACTAAATTATACTAGTCTCAAAGTATGACATGCGCTATATGTAATACACTTACACTAATGTAAGACAAAGTCTGTTTAGGAAAATATATTAAGTATATTGATAGTGAATACCTATTTCTAAATGTAGCTGGAATATTTAATGCATTTGCCTATCGTGTAATTCCTTTCTTCTTCCAAACCGTCGTCTATCCTGATGCGATGATGAGGATGAGAATGAATCATTAAAGTCGGGATATTAACTTACATGCATTAGAGACGACGGTGCTATATGCAAATCCCTTGTCAAATCGCAGCTCATTTAACTTATCAGTTCTTCGGAAAGTGCATGTCAATAGAGTAGGTAAATGAATAGGGCAACTAACACCCATTTAGATCCTTCTGGTTATGTTTAGTTTGGTTAGCACTCGATTCCTTATTAGGTTACAGTCCGTGGAGCCATCAACACTCCAGCGCAGTTTCTTCATTATTGGACTGTTACCTGATCTTTTTTAGTTTTTAACTCACCTTTAGTGAATCGGGAAATTTTTATACGCAGAACACGATTTTTTGATTTAGCTAGTTTTATCCACAGTTGACTTAATAATACTAAAGGCATAATGGGGCATAGGATTTTAGCCTCCCCTCTTTCTCATAATTCCCGATTATTAAAATTTTGGAATGCAGTGGCACAGCATCCAGTTATTTTTCTGCTAATAGTTTTTCCAGCTGCGGTCAACATTAATTGGAGCCAAGCAGCTAAGATAGACTACCAAGATCTGAACCATCGTTTGGACAAAGTAATAGACAATTTGTACGGGGACATTGAGCCACAAAGAGAACTTTTTGGGGAGACTCGCTTTGGCAGTCATAATGGGGACGCTAATGCCCTCCATTATTCTAACGAGTGGCTCGTCCACGTTCCAGAAGGAAATAAAACTGCTGATCGAATTGCTGCAGACAGCGGATACGAAAATCTTGGAGAGGTACCGCTAAGTTCAATGAAACTTTGTGCCGTTTTTATTTTTATCACTTATAGGAATTGGCATTACTGACACTCTATGTACAGATAAATATTTGCAAGCAGATACATATAAATAGTATTTAGTCTTAAGTGGAAGTCTCTCTTCTGTCACAAAATGTTAGAATAGCGCTTACAAATATTACTTGCTAAAATATCATGAGGATACAGCAGTTAATTGAGTCATTATCGAATTTCCGTCCAGATGACTAAAAATGTTGTCTTAGAAGACAAGATGAACCTTGACGTGATAGATGGGGCACTCTTTCCTTAAAAAACACACGTAATAAGAATTGCATTGAACATAAGGTAAACCAGAATGATTAATATAGGAATTTAGAGCTACACATTCAGCAGATTTCTCATGGCACACACAAATTCATGTGTAGCTGTTACAGTTATTGGAAAAATGCGTCAAAATTCAATAATTATATCACATCATACTAAATATAAGTATGTAATGAAGATGTAATTTTCTTAGCTGAAAGAATTTCCAAACATCTTTCGAATGACAAAGGTGGATCACCCTGTTACTCACAAACGAAATGCCCGTGAACTAACGAAACGACTGGAATCATATGATGATGTAAGTGAGAATACATACTTAGACCCGTAACCCATATTATATGCAAATAATACTTATATTTACCTGAACTCAATGAAGGTGAACTGGGCAGAACAGCAGTTTTCAAAAATGAGGACTAAAAGGGATTTGGATCTTGTGGACCTCCTGAATACATTTCGGGAAGATGATTTTAATAATATGATTCATAATTTGGACAGCCGTCCTTACCCTTTGTTAAACAGAAATGAGGCTCTCTTTACAGATCCCCTTTGGGAGAAACAGTGGTACATGGTAAGAGAACTTCTATTCAAACTTATCTATAATAATATGATCTTTACATTTTAATGCATGAGAATCCCAGTAATTAAGTTGGTTATACAAAAGTAGAAAAACAGCTTAATTTCATAAGAATGAAAAAGGATGTTCTGTGTCTAGTAAATGCGAATTATTTTTTAGCAAGATACTCGAACGCGGAAAAGCTTGCCAAGACTAGACTTGAATGTTTTGCCAGTATTTGCAATGGGTTATACGGGACAAGGGATGAATGTTGTAATCTTAGATGATGGATTAGAACACACCCACCCAGATTTAAACGGCAATTACGTAAGTCAATTTACAGGTATAAAAATTAGTTACACATAATAGGACTACAAGTGCATGAAAAATAGTCTTGATGAGTATTTTTGGCTTTTAATCACAATGCGTTGTTAGTTTGTTGAGTCTAATTTAATTAAAGGCCCGACCATAACGTGACAGTTTCTGCTGAACCTGTATGTGTAAATAATACGCTCAAGTTAGAAATCCTAATTCTCTCTCCATTAAGCTAATTAGTAAGACGCGCTAACTTCATGTTATCTTGATGCTCACTGGTGACTTTCAGCAACGTATTTATTGTGTTCTCTCTTCTGTCGCATTACATAGATGTTTCAAATAACGAGATTTTAAATTGCTCTTCTACGGATAGCGTTTCAGTTCGTTTCACCGCATGTATGTAGGGAGCATACAGATTCATTTCCTACATCCTTTCCAACCCTCAGCAACTAATTAATTTACTATTTTGCACAAGCAGTGAAAACTTTTAATGCTCATAATAATGGCTTCTTTTTTAAATGTTATTTAAACCGTATTACAATTTTATTAGTAAAAGCTAATCACGTAATGAGAAACTAATTAAATTACTATGTAAATATATTTCTCTACTAGTATCTGCCCTGCACTGTCTGCACTAACGAAGTGTAAATAAACTATACAATACACAAAGTATTGAAATTATTATCTACCTATTTCTTAATCTAAAATAATTACTATATATATGCTTTAACACTGTAAATGAAATGGCATCATTGTTATTAACTGATTAAAAACACATTTGAGAATAATCAATTATACTTGTTCATAGAATCCGAAAATTAGCGGAGATCTTAACGACAATGACGGTGACCCTATGCCGCATTATAACAGTGGGGTCAATAACGCCCATGGAACTCGATGTGCTGGAGAAGTGGCTATGATTGCCAATAACACAATATGTGGAGTTGGGATTGCTTACAATTCTAAAATTGGAGGTAAGATTTTATTATGCTATGTAATTTCATTACACATTACTTTATAGGAAAAACTGATGATGATGATGATTTAGATCTTTAGGCTATACTAAAGGAATACCTATGTTTCCTTCAAAATTAAGAATGAGATTTTATGTTAGCTGTTATGCATATGCTTTCACAATTTGGGAAACTTCATTATAAAATCTCATTTTCAGTGTTTGCAATTTAGTTCTCTTGGTAGATATACACTTTTTTACATATGTATTTACCTATATCCAATTTTTAATCTTGGTGGTGGGTAAAAGTGAAGATCCATTGCACACCCAGTTCCGATGAATACTTTGAGAATTTGTTTCAAAGCATTTGAAAGATTTTATAAGCGCATCAGTCGTGATTTGGAAACCTCAACTAATTGGGGGCTTCGGCTTTCCCATTTCTTTATTCAAAACAAATGACCTCATTGCATGCGGAGCCTTCAGCAGCGGTTAATTACATTCATTGTGGTGTAAGATATATATGTTGCTACTCGGCTCGGTCTCATTCAATTACCATAAGCATTTACACGTGTAGGTATAGGAGTAAAGATCTGAGAAAGCTCCTCTATATTAGTATACTAATTTACGCAGGTATTCCCATTTCCTCCTCTGACAATGAATCTCCGAAAATGTAAAATGTTACTTGCCTTCTTTAATGTAGTCATTCCAACTATAAGGTGCTGCTACGTACAGACATTCCCATTGTCGTTACTCCTGATGGTATACCTTCCAGATTCCAAAGTTTTGCTATATGCAATTTCAAGTGCGTCTCTATTTAGTTTCTGCCCTAGAAAATATATTATTCCAGCATAGGAAGGTACCTGACTAATGGTTAAAAAAGGTTCTCTCACAAGTAACTTATTATGTTATGACCATTTTACGAAAAGGTATTCGTTAATTACAGTTTCACAATGGTCTTGTTAACTTATTTCCCTGTAATTCCTTTGATGCGCATCTTCATTGTAAATGCAGCAATCTATTTTGCATTTCCTGGAAATGACGTCATACTTTTTGGGTTATTTGGCTGTAAATGTTTTCCTCGTCATATAATTAAGAGAGATGTGGTTTAGTTACTGCTAAGACCTGTTTCGTTTTAATTTAAAGCAGGTACCTATAGTCGTCGCCTATAACATAATTGGAATGAAAAAGCTCCTACTACTCATTTAACCATGGTAAAAAGTGGAGTTATCCCGATTTCAGAGGATTTTTAGTCCTCGGAATTTTTGCGCAGGCAGTATATACTAGTTCTGGTATTTGGTATGTATAGGTAGTGATTATTCAGACGCTGTATTTATGGAATGCAGAATGCAGACAATGTAATTGTATTGCATCTGTACAGATATAGGTGCAGGTGCAGAGTGCAGAGCAATAATAGTGTTCCGAGTATCCATATAAAAAGTAATGCAAGGATTTTTTCTGCTTTAAAGCATATTTAGCCTTCTGTTTGAAGAGTGTCTATAATTTAAGTTTTAAATGGTAGTTCTGAGAATGAAATATAATATCATGAAAAGAGTTTCTGATGTTTCAATCTACAGATAAGGGGTAGTAACTCATTTTTGATAAAGGGGATAAGAAACGTAACTACGAGATAACAAAATGTAGTAAATATTTTCATGCACAGCAAGAATTGAGAAATGTGACAAAAATGCATAAACTGTCTTAACAGACTGTATCAAATTACAGGTGTTCGTATGTTGGATGGTCCAGTGAGCGATCGAATAGAAGGTGAAGCATTAAGTTTTGCATCAGATCTTGTAGATATCTATTCCGCATCATGGGGTCCTAATGACGATGGAGAGACCGTAGAAGGGCCTGGTCGCATGGCACAGAAAGCTTTACTAAAAGGAATCACCGAGGTATACCCTTGCTGAAATACAATTAGCCATTTTCTTAGTTATGCAACGAAAGGATGCACCTTTAATACAAATGCTGGATAAAATGAAATTATTGTGGCAGGGTCGAGAAGGAAAAGGAAAAATTTACGTTTGGGCATCTGGGAATGGAGGATCAAAAGGCGATTGCTGTAGCTGTGACGGATATGCCTCTAATATCTACACACTTTCCATAGGCAGTGCGTCTGAATCCGGCACATTTCCATGGTATGGGGAAATGTGTCCGTCGACAATGGCTGTTACTTATTCCAGTGGGGCATATACTGATCAGAAAATTGTAAGTGCCCGTAAAATGCTATAATTTAATTGCTGAATATGTAAGTAGGTACTTGCATGTTTACATAAACCGGACGATTCATCTTCTTAAAATAATTGTAAGATTTTGAAATTGTGACACACAGGCAACGACAGATTGGAACAACGATTGCACGACGAGCCATACAGGGACATCAGCATCTGCTCCATTGGCAGCAGGGATCGTGGCTTTAGTTTTAGAGGCAAAGTAAGTTAACCTCTCTTCTGCTCGAATCAATAAAGATTATTTTGCCGTTAAATGGTGAATGAAATAGAAAGGGCTTAAGTTTTTATTGCCGACTTGTCGTAATTCTTTTCCTGTTGCTACTGACACACGTAGAGTAAGTGCATGGTAAGCAGCCTTTCCTGGAGTCTTAGCAGTTTACGTGGTCGTGTAATATTATATTTGAACTCAGATCGACTGTGTGCTGAAAGCTAATGGGATTAGTGTGTATGAAAGACTAAGTTTTCACTGTACGTTCGAATACAATCAACACTTACCTATAAGTACATAGACGCACGGCCACTTACAGTCAACTTGCTTTATCGTTAGGTGTTTAAGCACTGGATACAAACATTACGTTTTTTCTTCCAGCCCCAAGTTGACCTGGAGAGATGTGCAGCATCTCGTGGCGTGGACATCTCAACCGGGTCCATTAAAGGATAATCCGGGTTGGAGAGTCAATGGAATGGGCTTCCAATTCAATTCTCGTTTCGGCTTCGGTTTAATGGATGCACATGGAATGGTTACTACCGGTTTAAATTGGACCAATGTACCACCACAAAGGATCTGTCGAGTCAAATCGCTTCCGCTGTAAGTTCAGCTACATAAAACCCGAATAACAATTCCTATTGTGCCTCTTGTATCAAATTATTTTTCAAACACCATTTCCTTCCCCTTCTAGTCTGCATGAAGTACCTGCTAGAGAGTCCTAATTCATATAACACACAGTATTCTTCCCAACTACATTCACTTAGAGAAAAGATTGATAAATTACATCCATTCAAATAGTAGAAATACTACAAAAACTGTTCATTCAAAGCAGTTTTAAGCCTATATGCTCTATATATGTGGCTGTTCGAAAGATTTCAAACCACCATTTCATATATTTATTTAATCTTAGAACGACAAGTAGTGAGTGATAGCAATAAACACTATCATTAATCATTACTTAATCAGGTATGCTTACAGCAGCGGATCTTATCTGAAATAACCTACCTAATCGTATTTCATGCTAGGCTGTCTTTAACTAGGAAATAATAATGACGTACTTTGTGGATATTTCATATAATTATCTGAGACACAGAGACAGATTTGACACTCATTCATTCACACTCACACCACACCCACAACACAACAACAACAACACAACTAGTAATTATTGTTAATATATGAGAATTCTATTACTTCCAGAGATTTACCTAGCACTTTCACCCAAGTAAAAAGGATTTGCCAGGTTTGAGTCACATAATTGCTTTTGGTTGATTTCTAAGAAAACCTATTCAGCATTATGACATAGGACAGTTCCACAATAGTTCCATAATTGTTTCCCTTTGAATTGAAGTTGCAATTGTGATTGCGGATTGAGTTTTATCATCCACAACTTTTACATCAGTTGTAATGTAATTGTAGACCAAAAGCCGTAAAAAATAATAATACTCATTAATACCAAGTGTAAGTCAACGTTATGTATGCATTTCAATGGAAATCCTGCTGCTCATTCTCATTAGCAGAACTTTTAAATGTTAACAGTAATAATTTAATTAATTTTAGCCAGGAAAACCAACAATGCTATGTAGAATATTATGCATTACGCTTGTAGTAAGGTATAGTAATTAAGTAGGATCTGTCAATATAAAATTATATATTCCTGGAGCTCTCTGAATCTGAGTCTGTGGTGGTGGTGAAGATACATGACACGATAGAAAAAACACTGACATGACGTGACGATAGACTATAGACTATAGACATGCAACGAACTTCGTACACACATAATGTATAGATACGTGTGTTTGATGAAATAAAAGTAACTAACCAATTATCTATTCATTAAAACAGTCTGACTTGAATTTCATATTAGCAAGTTTTCAGAAACTATTAGATTAGAATTCGTTAGTAGAGACACATCTGAAATGGAAATGCTCATTCTGAAGATAAGGTGTGTAGGTGTGGTGTAGTATGAATGGAAAAGTTTGAGCAGACGAGGAGACATTTTTTGGTAATTAAAATAAAAAAGTGGGAATAGTTTGAGGATCAGATGTGTAGTTTCTTCGCCGCCAGTGGGACACGTAGTAAGGGGAGAGAGAACAACTGAAAAAGTGTAAATAGTGAGACAAAGCTCCCAAAACTTTTCCTCCTAATTGAATAGAAAATAATTGTGTTGGTCTTATCTGGTTTTGTTACTTATGGCTGAGAACAGATCGGAGAAGGTGATTGACCCAACGGAGCCTAAAATAGTGGAATTCATCAGCAACGCATGCCGTAACACTTCAAATGAAATCAACTTTTTAGAGCACGTGGAAGTGATCACAACTGTCCAGTACAGTTTCCGAGGAGGGCTGCAGGTCGACCTCACGTCCCCTCAAGGTTCTCAATTTTATTTATGTCTTAAATGTTAGCAGCTCACTACTTTCTCCATCGCCCATTCCAATGTACTGTCCTGTCATCGGCTCAAGACTTTCCCTTAACTTTTTCTTTCCTTGTTTACTCATCTGTACTATTTGTTGCTGTTCCTGCTCCTCCACCCAGACATTTATTTTTTATCCCTCAGCCTAAGCGTATTATACGTTATACGTACCTATACCTATGCTCACTTCTTCTTAATTGTGATTTCTTCTGCTTTCGTTTTATACTCCTAGACTTTCTCTCCTGTTTTCTATATCTTTGCCCACTTCCGAGAAGTTGTGAACAGTGATCACACATCACACTATTTCGGCTGGTTAGTTTCCGAGAAAACCTTCGGGCCAATAACAGTAAATTCATTCATGGCTAACAAGCAAGTGTGGTGCATTACTTAGGTAGGTAGTTTTAAGTTTAGTTGGCCACCAAAAATAAACCCAAATGAGCTAATTGAAATTGGGTAGCTGAGAAAAGTGCAATTTTACTGTGAGATTAATTGTATTACCATGAGTTAAAGAAAGAAGGCGTATTTTTATATCAGGGTAAATCTTTCCTTTCACCCTTCATAAAATTCTTAAGTTTGGCTTCCCCAATCCAATGGATACGAGTTGAGGTCCCCTGTACCAGTGGGACAGTTTTGGATGTTATGATCTGAATCTAGAGGTTTCCCTCTAGGGGGCTTGTCGACGATATTTTATTT
>JABASI010004075.1:0-14834 GCA_019776505.1 Tomocerus nigrus | reverse complement strand
CAGCCCCGAAAGCCCCCCCCCTCAATACGCCCTTGAAATTAGCTACCACCGTTGAAAAGGAAGAGATTTCAACGTGAAAGATTCATGCATGACAATTAAAGATTTATTTACTTTAAGTTTAAATAGGGAAACTGAACTAAACTGAAAAAATCATGATTTAGGTTGATTAAAATTTTTGCAGTTATGATTGTTTCCTCCGTAAACTTGCATTAAATCTTTACGTGTCATACATCAATCTTAAAGTTGGAATCTCTTCTTTCCAACGGTGGTAACTGTCTAGTCTGTTTCTAAAATTGTTATTAGCTTTCATTCAAACATCTCTACATTGTTTCTGGTACCCCTGTATGCATAAGTATGTCCTATGACATTGACAAATAAATTGCATAATTTTGCATATTGAATTTTATGTAAATCTGAAGATTATTTGATACAGGTTTCCTCTTTCTGTTTTTCTTATGTCTACTGCCACTAGTGCAGTGCCACTACTGCGTATGCATTCTAATGTACTCGGTTGGTAACAGTCAGTATTCTTATGTGGAGTGTCTAGCTAGAGTAGACTTTCTGTGTACAAGAGTAGAACACGTGATATCGTGACAGTAACTTCGATATAGTTAAAATCTCACTTTGGGTGTGTTTTCAGTCTTCATAAGCTGACATAACTATTTAATAATTTTTAATTGACTAGCAGACAGTTATTGAATTAGTGATTACGGGATTCATCACAAGCGTAACACTAAAACAGTAATAAAATCGGAAATCTGAACTGTATAGCTGGTAATTTTACACTTAAGTTTGGACTTTTAGACGTGAAAAGGCGTTTATATGTAAATTACTACGTAGTTGCTACTTTGAGAAGTTTTGTAGTCTAATTAAAACTGCTTTTTTGTTTCTTTGTCTGCACCTTAAGAAATTAAGTGTTATAATATTTCAGAGGACAATAATTTATATTTGAAGTTAAATATAGTTTTTTTTGCTCTTTCAGCGTAAACATGAGTGCTGGACACGATGCCAAGTTTGCTATCAGCATTCCGGAAGACATTGAAAAAGGAGGTTAGTCAAGCATTCATTAATATTACAATGCACCCAATTCGTAATTATTTGTTTATAAGTAGAGAGTCAGATAACAATTGGCTTCAATTGATCTACTTCTACACAAAGTACAAATGGAGAAAGAAAATCATTCACTCTGATTTGCTTTTTTATTGCCTTTGTGTATTGTTTCATATTATATGAAAATGTTTCGTTGAGTTTATTACAATTTCTGTGCACAAAGCTAAAAATTGTCCAAACTATATTGATTTTAAGTTTTTTAAGTTGTCAAGTCTGAAACTAAGTACATTTTACGTTGGTCAACTTTTCCAGATTTAATGGCAGCAACTAGTTTGCTTCAACAGAAGGCAAATGATGTTCGTAATCAACGAGTCAACTGGCAATCTTATTTACAGTAAGTTTTTCTTCATTCATGATTTTTTTCAGCCAATGACAATAATTATTCATGATTTTAATTGAATAATATTCTAATTTGAAAATAGATGCCAAATGATATCCCAAGAAGATTATAATTTCATTATTTCTTTCGATGGAGCGTCAGGGAAAAATAAAGACCAACTTCTTGAGGAGCAGAAAGCCCAATGCGCTAAGACGTTTTTGAACTTGATGGGACATGTGTCCAAGGACCAGACTATTTACTACATTCTAGTTTTGATCGATGATATGCTCGTGGTAATTTCAATTAGATTTATTTTCAACAAATTCCTGTATTTTTATTTTTGATATGTAATTATGGAAATTAGCAAGAATTTATTTTGCTACCATTACTAGGAGGACAAGACGCGTGTGGAAATCTTTAAAGAATATTCTCGGAAAAAGAAAGAATCTGTTTGGGCTCCATTTCTGAACATGCTAAATCGTCAAGATGGTTTCATCACTAATATGACTTCCAGAATTTTAGCCAAGATGGCCTGCTGGAGTCGGGATCTAATGGACGGCTCTGATTTGCACTTTTATCTGACTTGGCTAAAAGATCAATTGAAAGTGCCGGTAAGATCTGTAAAGTGTCCAATAAAATAACTGTCGGGGTGTGCCCAGGTTGATTTTTAGCAAATGGATTGTGTTATTTTACTGAATTGTATTAAATTAAAAATTTTAGGATAACGAATACATTCAGTCTGTCGGTCGATGCTTACAAATGATGCTTCGGATTGACGAATATCGATTCGCTTTTGTGTCAATTGATGGAATCTCTACACTTGTCTCCGTTCTTTCTGGTCGCCACAATTTCCAAATTCAATATCAATTGACATTCTGCATCTGGGTCCTGACATTCAATCCTAATCTTTCCGAGAAAATGAATAAGTAATATTCTTTAGTCATATTTCTTGTTCATATGATAATTATAATAAATTATTATATTATTATTATTATGAGTAACAATTATTGAGCATGTTAATTAAAAATAATTGTATGAAAAATTGCAGGTACAACGTAATTCCAATTTTGGCTGATATTCTCAGCGACAGCGTCAAAGAGAAGGTGACGCGCATTGTGGTAGCCGTCTTCAGAAATCTGATTGAGAAACCGGAAGATGAACAGATCTGTAAGGAGCACTGTATAGCCATGGTCCAGTCCAAGGTTTTGAAACATTTGGACATTCTCCAGCAAAGAAAATTCGAAGATGAAGATATTCAAGCAGATATAACTTTCTTGAGCGAAAAGCTACAGGAGTCCATTGTCGACTTGAGCTCCTTTGATGAATATTCTTCTGAAATCAAGTCAGGACGTTTGGAGTGGTCACCTGTCCATAAATCCGAACGATTTTGGCGTGAAAATGCTTCCAAACTCACTGAAAAGAATTACGAACTACTCAAGATGCTCATTCACCTCTTAGAAACTTCTAAGGATACTCTCATCCTCAGTGTGGCTTGCTACGACATCGGAGAGTTTGTTAGGCATTACCCGCGAGGAAAGACGTACGTTTTTTACTCTCATCGCACTACCTTCAATTTCCTTTGCAATTATTTCATTTAAAGTCGTTAAAATTACAATAATCATATAATTATTGAGATTAAAATTGCAATAATCAAATAATTGTTCAAATTAAAATTATAATAATTACCGAGAGTCAAATATTTATTGAGATTAAAATTATAATAATTAAATAATTATTGAGATTAAAATGTTGTGGATCGTACTCGTATAGTGTGATTGAGCAGCTTGGAGGAAAGCAAGTAGTGATGACTCTTTTGGCTCATCCTGACTCCAATGTACGTTACGAAGCACTTTTATCGGTACAAAAACTCATGGTCCACAACTGGTACGTTCAATTATTCATTCTCAAATTATCGTGTCCTATGAGTAATAAATGGTTAAAAATAAATGAATGAATTGAAGACACTAACTAATTGCTATTGTGTCATGTCATGAAATAGGGAATATCTGGGCAAGAAGCTGGAACAGGAAACCAAACTACCTACCAAAGCCGCAGCCTAAAAGACGATCGAGATATCAAGTCAATAAAAAAATCATTCCTCTTCTCGTTACTAATGATTAAGAAGTTATTTACGACCCTCGTGGGAACTTATAGTTGCTAATCCAATTTAGAAAGGTGCTTATGTCTATTTTTTCGTCTAAGCACTAATGTTTAGATGTATATAAAATAATGTTCGTTAGTTAGTTCATTATAGTCCTGAGTTAAATATATAAAGTCATGTATCCGTAGTATTTGTATCTGTCGTAGTTGGTCTTTGTATTTGGTTTGTGTTTCTCGTAAGCTAACTGTCAAAATTCAGTGAGCATAAAAAAGATAAGCTGGAAAATTGTCTGTGAAAGGTGATATATATGCAATTGAATTCCTTATCCGTACTATTATAATAATATTGTGTTAAAAAGCGCAAGTACACTAAATATACGTACCTAGTCGAGAGAAATAATTTAGTTAATGTGTAGGAATCTAGTAAAACTCACTGCGTTAATCGTGAAAAGTCAAAGTCACCGTACGCAGTCAATTCAGGATTTGATTCTCCAAATATTCCAGCAGATGAGTAAAATGTTATTGTGAATAATTATAGTACTGCGTCTCTAAATGATGTACCTTAGCAAAAACTGTCGAAATGAATGGAATTTAATGAATAAAATACATGTGCAGTTCTGGCAGTTCAGTAGAGATGATAAGTGAAAGCGCATCCTCGTGCTATTGTTAATTAATTATTAATTACTTCTAATTTTTAATTGTAATGTGTGCATATCACGGTGGTTTTATTTACTCCTCTGATAAATTGATTATCCATCATCATACTTTTCATCATTCCACGACGTACATTGATACAATGATAACTATAAAGTATATTTATTTAATTCACATTGATTTCCATTTGGACATTTAAAACATCAAGTCTTAAAAAAAACAAATTACGACCAACGAACTAACTAAGAAAATAACGTGACTCGTTTTAATTATTATGGATTACTTTAAATGCACAACCATAATGTAGCACAAGTAGATACGACACTGGGATACAAACTAAAAACTCGCGAAACTGTATCTTCATCCATAAATCATCATGTAAATAGGGATCATCATATTCTTCATGAATGAGTTGACTAGGAAGTTGGATTGGTTCAGTTAAATTAAGCGTTGATCACATAAAATGTTGCGTAGCTAGAGACACATTCACCGCAGCTACCCCACACAATCCTTAACGCATGCATTAGAGTAACATTTAAAAAATTATTTTATTATAAATAGACATGCAAATACAAGGCTCAAGGACTCTTGTTAACATGGCGAAGTGGGAGAAGGTAAGCCCGTCCAGTTTGGAAATTAAAAAAAATCTACTTGCGATAGTAAGGACGATTTCTGTATAGGTACTTTAATTTCCAAATTCCCGGACGGGCGTACCTTTTTCAACTTCCTTAAGGAAACAAGAGCCCATACACCTTGATACAAATAGTAGGTATATAAACATTGCATTTTGATCTGATTTAAGTTCCGTTTCGGATCACTTAAATATACAATACTTATGTTTTTAGGAATGTTTGCTTTTTATCATTTCTAGCATACCAGAGGGTGACAATAATTAATTATTACTCCTCTATACTCTAACCATCTCGATCTCGTCGACTCTTTTCGACTCTAGAAACTAAAAACAAATGTTAAAATTCTCAACTATAGCCTTTTTAAGTAGAAAATTTAAGAGAAGTTAATAGTAATAAATACTCAATTATTAACTATTGACGTTACTACAACTATTTTCTTGACTGAGGAATTAGGATTCGAAATTCTGTTGCGTACAAATAGCTACAACCTACATACCTACACCTACGATTAGTCAGTTTTAACAATTGGCTTCCTTTACTGCACTACTTAATTATTGTTTTCGTATATTTAACTTACTATAATTGTACTCTACACCGCTATAACATCTTTAAGAAATAAATAAAAACAGAAAACAAACAAAAAGTCGTAAGATTTTGCACAAGAATTGTTCACATATCTCTTGGACAGTAGTATTACAGTAATTATGAAGTAGACGTAAAAATATTTAGCTTGCGTAGTAGAAGTACAAATCTTGGCTACCTTATTAATTAGTGTTTATTTATGTAATAACACTTTTCTTATATTGTAATCACCTGTATAATTGTTATAGAGGCGGATTGCGAAGGCTTTTTGCTTTACACACTGACATTCCCCTCCCCCACATCAATAAATATAATATACCATATTATAACGATTCAATGTTCAAAGATCAGCTATCTGTGTGTATATTATACGCACAGTTGCTTAATTGTAGAAGAGTAGAACACGTACGCTTATCATTAATTACAATAATCAGGTTACATAGACAATAATAAATTTTTGACAGTAAACAGGACAAATATATTAACTATTTATGGCATCAACGGACACAAGATTGATAAATGGACGCCTTAGTTTAGTATTTTACGTTGCATCTTAATTTCCTCTTTAAGACTATCCAGTTCATTGCTCCGTTAATTTTTCGATTAGTAATCTTACGATCGTGTACTTTGGTGACACAATCCCCGACAAACTTTAACAGTTTTTGCATTTTTAGTGTGTAATGAATATTTCTTTATCTTCAGTTCCAAAAAATTCGTTCAGTTCTGTTGCGTTTCAGATATTTTGCTTAAATTGGCATCCCGTTTCGCTGACTTGTTCTCTTCGTCGGACTTCACAGTCCGAAAATCAGATGTAGAAATTAGTCATTTAATGTCTCAACAAGAATTTAAGGTAACGATCGTATTATAATTACCACTGGCTTTACGTTTTAATACGACGTGACTGCTTAAGGATCCCATTTCGTACTGATCCATTTGAGTTGGACGAAGGTAACTTTTTCAAAATCCCGTTTTTCCCCTTAGGTCGTTTTGTTTCAAAAAGAATGTCCGAATCCGAATCTTCGGATTCTTCATCAGCTTCACCCTCGTCCGCTGTTTTTGTATCAATAAATAAATTACTCCATGTGAAATAAAGAAATAATCAAGTAATTCCAATTTGAGAAGTAGCTAGCAATTATTCAGAGTAGCTTAGCTGCTCTATAGAGAAATACTCTGTCTGTCTGTCTGTACGTCCCCGGGCACGATAACTTTCGAACGGATTGAGGTACATCGTTCAAATTTTCTGTGTCTCATCTGTCTTTTGAACGACTTTTCGACGACGAGTTTGAAAATGGGGTCATTAGGGCAAGGTCAACAGGGTCATCCTGAGGTCATCTCATGAACGCATTGAGATATGCATTTCAAAATTTTTACTCATACTACTACGGTTGATAGAAAGACTAAATATAACAATTGGGTCAATAGTCAAGGTCAAAAGGGTCTTTCTAAGGTCATGTCTAAAAAACCGAAATACTTAACGTAAAACCGTTAAAACTTTGCGGACACATTACAAGTTCAATAAGTGACATGTTAGTACGTATATAGGGTCAAGGTCATCGTTGCTATATATCCCAACGCTACTCTGTATTAGGTATATCTGTTTTACAATGGTTGATTAAATTTTACCTTTTAACTCCATCTCAATTTCGTCGTCATCCAGAAGCGTGTATTGCTTTTTATGAGAGTGATAGCGCTTCCCTCCTCGGCTCGAACCATTTGAGTTGCCACTGGTGGACGAACTTAGATTCTCCTTTAAATTGCCCAAGTTTCGTCGGAATAGAAAGACGAGACTCCAGAGAAGAGCAAATACCATCATCAGCAAAAAACAGGCCACCACGCCCACGTAGATTTTACTCCACTCTGCAAAGCGATGAGAAATTCCAAAGTAACAAGACATGAATACAAAAAAAATCTATATACATGTAATGCAATATCATAGAACAGTTTACACTTTACACGTACCACAATTTCTATCACCATTTCCTAATCGAATCTTGAGAAAATTTTCCATCCAGAAAGCATCGCAAATGCAAAGTCTTCCGTTTGGCGTGTCCTGACATACTCCGTGACCTAAAAAGTAGTACAATTTTTTTTAACTGGACCAGTCTTTTTTAACTCTTCGAAAAAAGTCTATATACAATTATTAAGCATTTACCAGAACATCTATCTAAACATTCTACGGTGTCTATCGACACAATTGGGAATTGGAGAAGCCCGTCATCTTGATGAAGACGCTGACGAAGTTGAGATGCAAGTTGAGTGCCCTCGATGATTTTCTCGTCTTTGTTGGATATGCCATGCAGAATGAGTACAGCATAATCTAGAAAAGTAATAACAAAATATTTTGTCAATCATCTTATTAATTACTCAAGTATGTACATATAATCACCACACACCCAGCAGGTTTCCATTACAGAAGCACAGAAGCCACAAAATTCCATTCAAGCTCATTTGGAAGAGAGAAAAGATTATCCTGGTCGTTGAATAAGAATATTAAAGTTGTAACCTGTATTAATCTGCGAACGCATATTGTCAATCACAAGTCGTGTGTCATGTAGTAACAAAGTCATCTGCTGACGGATTTTCTCCTTGTCCGATTCAGTCAAAGAATAAATAGGGACGGCCATAATTACTTCCAGTAAATCCTTATGACGAGCATCTGTTCAATCCATCCAGAGATGTGACGAAACGATCAACAACAAAAATTCATACGGATGAGTCATGATATTTACAGTCTGCTGAATTAATTGGATTCGTTGCAGATGCTGAGATGCTATAATAACAATTATAATAGTATACCTTCTTGAACGGTAAGAGTTACTGTATCTTCATCACT
Organism: Tomocerus nigrus; assembly: GCA_019776505.1. NCBI lineage: Eukaryota > Metazoa > Arthropoda > Collembola > Entomobryomorpha > Tomoceridae > Tomocerus > Tomocerus nigrus. The sequence goes on along the minus strand of JABASI010004075.1, from coordinate 6,604 downwards.
AAGTCCTTGCTCATCCTTCACCGTCAATTTGAATATGTATTTCCCAGCAACTACATCCGTCAGCTAAATATCAATGTCAAAATATTGCTAGTTTTAATATTTTCGTATAAGTAATAATATTATTGTCATTCTCTTTCAACTCAAATTAACATTTTGAATTATTTTTCATAAAAGGAACATAAACAAGAAATAACCAACACGCTTTTCATACGCTTTGCCTTGTATTCTTGCAATTAGTATAGATTTACCTGTAAAATGGGCGTTTTATCAGAATCTCCAAGAATGACTCCCGCAGCTAAGGATTCTGATTCTCTTTCCCATTTCCACTCTGTGATTTTGACATCATCTTTTGATCCTGAGCCGTCCAACTTGACTAGTGTTAGGGGTAGGATCACTGTTTTATCTCCTCCAGCAATTGCCTTTGGAGGTTCGTTGATTTCTAATTAAAAAAAGTATAAACAAGTTAGTTTTATTCGTATGTGATCTTGTAAATAGGCAAATGGATCTGAATGGTATCTTACTTTGCATGACAATGACTTTGACCACATCCTTTCCCGACAATTTTGACTCATCTTCAATTTCTAACTGGAATTCATACTCTCCTTTTGTCAATCCAGAGACATTGGATTTGATTTGATCAGCATCGAGTATCGTGGAATTCGTTGGACCCCTATTACACAAAGTAGACCAATTTTGAAAAGACTATAATATTTCCGGAAACAATGTTTATAGTTAAAGTCGAAGCTATGTATATCTTACGAAATCTGTGTCCAATTCCATTTTACAATTTTATTATCGGATTTACTAGCAGAGGCATCCAAAGCTGCCCAGTTAGTTGGAAGAGCTATCGTCTGGTCTATGCCGGCATTCGCTGTTGAAAAAGTTTATCATGCCATTAAAGTGAATGATTCGAGTTTATTACGTTACAAGTATACACGTCTTAAAATAGTTATAAAGTAAAAATTAGTTAAAAAGACAATAAGGATTACCTTTGGGTGGATTACCAGACGCGGGTTTTACGACAACATGAACAGTGGAAGTGGAACTGAGCCCTCCCTCATCAGTTACTTTTAATTCAAAAGTAAAAAATCCTTCTTGTAAATGGGAAAGTTTGAGATAGGGTGTATGAGTGTCCTGAAAAATAGATTCATAGTTTTTAATTAATCGAATGAAAAGTATTTTAGCATTAAATTAGTTGAAACTAATTATGATTGTGGCTTTTATCTGTTGAATTTATAAATACCTGCATATCAACGGCTTTGTTCAGATCCCCAGTAGCTTTCCATTCCCATTGTACGATTTTCTTATCGTCCGTGCTAGCATTGCCATTGAGTGTCACTTCCGTTTGTGGCAAATAAATGACAATATCTTGTCCCGCATTGGCTGTAGGCGGATAGTCAGTCTCTTTGATGACCGTGATATTTGCCGTCGTGGAATTCACGGCATGATCTGCATCTTCCACGGTTAGCTTGAATGTGTAATTGCCAGGGATGAGATTTTCGATTTGCAGCGTCGTCGAGTTTAGATTTTTCTTTGGATTGAAAAGATATTCGATGGGACCCTTCTGGAGCTCCCATTTGTACGAAACGATTTTGTCATCGTCAGTTGAAGAACTTGCGTCCAAAACAACACTAGCTGTAGGTAATTGAACATTTTGCTCCGGCGGTGATATGACTGCCACTGGTGCAAGGTTGATCCTGTTCGCTGTTGAAATATAAGTCATCATTTTAGAAGACATCTTTGAAAATTTAGCAACATGTTTGCAAGTAAAATATTTTAGAGAATTCAAGTATATTTACCAGGAGAAACCAAAATCGTTGCATTAGCAGATCCGCTGGCTTCTGGACTTCGTACATTGACTTGAAAAATATACATGCCTTGAATTAATCCCGTCAAATGCAGTTGGCTCATTGTTTGACCTTCGGATGTTGCTGTTTTCTTCGAATCCTCTGTAGTGGGATGCGAAATAACTTTCCATTCATAAGAGTACACGCTATCTGTTTTCGGAAAAATAATTGTCATTATCAATTTTCATTCGTTTTGGTTTTGAAAATTGCACTAATAAATAAATTACCTTCAGACTCCGGAGGATTCGTTTGTGCGACCAGGGTCACTTCGTTTTCTGGTAGCGTAACATTTTTTGATTCCACGGCTACTTCTAATAGCTTGATTGATTTAGGTGTGGAGGTCTGAAGTCCAATCGGTGGATTGGTAGTCACCCCTGCTCAATAAATAAATGTTGCATCACATTTAAAGATCTCTGCTAATATTTATCATGATGAAAAAGGGATTAAAATCAACTTAATTGTTACCATCTTCGTTTTCTTCGGGAAATGGGACACAGTTGCCCCCGCTGTCATAATAGGAGCCTTGTGCACATCTGCAGAGCCCATTTCTAGATCTTTTATTGATAGGTTCACATTCTTGCCCGTCCCCACAAAGCGATACTCCTACTTCACAGTTTTTTGGCGAGATCATTCCCATTGGCTTTCTTACAAGAAGCATGCTAATATTATTTTTTATCTTCTCCAGATGTGGTTCTACGATTGGCAGAGGCACACATAACTCTGGCCCTTTGGTACATATAAGCTGCAGAATTAAATAAATTTTTAAATCATTGACACAAATTGTGTACATAACATTTCCCCAATAAGGGAGGCGGTCACAGTCTCACACTCACCATATAACAAGTTGTGTTGACATAAATGGCAAAATTGCACTTTGATTCTTTGCAACATTTTCTAGTGCACGCTTCGATTGTTTTCGTTTCCTCAACTGGCACGAAATCCCCAGCCGTACGATTTCCAGTTGGATGATAGCCTCTTAAAATCTGTCGATTGATATCTGGACATTCTTTCCTCAATTCCTCCCCTACTTTGGCTGGCAAACAGTCATCTAGGGTAACATAGACAGGAATAAGCATCAATTACATTGATCTCACATAAAATCACATTAACTACACTTAAATAATAATTCCCACATAATTTATTCTAATTACAAGAGAAGAAAATCAAAAATGAAAACTGACTTGTACAAGGAGGTGTATTTGACGTTAGTAAAGACGAGGACGAGGTGTCCGTGACATCTTCACTGTCCGTTCCCGAATGAACAGAACACACTAGAGCTAAAATCACGGAAGCAACAATGGAATTCCTTAAGGAAACCATCCTAATTAACCCGGATGATTGCATTTAAACTGGGTTATTTTCTAGATGATTTGCCTCTTGGCCTCCTTTTTACATTAAGAGTCACATTAACTCTGCCACACACCAAACTGTGTCACGTAGCTCCAGAGAAAATGACAATGCAATTAAAGCGAATGTTTATGATTGAATATCAGAGGAGTGAGGGATTGTCAATTGTGTAATAAAAGTCACCAACCACAATTGACAGTTTGAGGACAATGAAAATTGTCAACGAAAAAGAAAGTGTATCAACATTAGCATTGTTTTGATGATGGGAGGCTTCTTAGCTCGCGTCAGTCACACACAAGTCGCAGAAGAACTGAGTAGACTGAATGAAAGAGGCATAAAAATAAAATTTTAATCTAGCAGTAGGTAAGTAATAAGTTCGTGTTTGAGAAGATCTGGCAGTGTTTAACTTTCGTTTGCGCGTATAGTCGTCTGTGTCTGTGTAACAAGAATCCTCTAGATGTTTGTAAAAGAGTGAAAGTAAAGCACGTGAAAATATACAGCCATCCTCTCACATAACAGAACAGCAGCAGAAGTACTGCATATTATTATTACATGGCCAATATGCAATCCTCTATCTCTTTATGCACATTTCTGTGCTATAATAATATTACAAAAGAATAGAGCTATACTCTTATAGTTTGCTTCGCCTTCACATGAATTACGAACAGGAGGTACTCTTCTGTGAAGTGATGTAAGAAGTTGCATACTAACATTAGGACACATAAATATAAGAGAACACAGCACAGCGTGAAGTACCTATAGAGATAATAGCTGTAGGTAGATATATTATAGCTAAAGCCACTTGCATAATTTACATGAAGAATGAAGGCGAAGGTAATAATTATCTCAGTTGATTACATTTACATCCAAAGAAATTCGCACAGCAAGATGTATTACACGGACATAACATGCAGAGCCGTGCTATTTATATAAAACAGCCTTGACAGATCATTAGCATGTATTAATGCACATTTTGTATCTAGAAATGATTGATAATGCGTAAAATTGAGTGACATTTTCAACTCTGAAAATCAAATAAATAAATCCAAGTTGATAGGAAAAGTAAATAAAAACATTTTTTGAGCAGGTAAGTAGTGTTAGATATCCATGTACTATGATTATGCAACCTTTTTAGGCTCTACCTGTTTATCTATGACCTATCCGGCGAGTAGCGAGCATCTATAAAACATACAAGTCGCAAGTATCATCAACGTTGGCATTTAAAATGCACAAAGTGAGGAGTGGTTGGTGGGATATGTTCATGTTAATTAGGACTAGTCAAATGGGCGATGCTCTATTTTTGCTCTGAATTCATTTGGACTACATTTCCATCGATTTTTTGTTAGCGGACAATCAACCAACTTCCTGCCCTCCTACTTGCATTTGCAATCCATGCCCTTTTCCTATTTACTTTCAGCATCTTCCCTTTGATATTCGTTAGGGAATTTCGGAGCGTAGAGTCACTGCAATCCTCAGAGATTTATATTCCCAGCAGGTATGTCCTATGTCACACAGAAAATGAAAACATCCCCATTATATCCCTATACTCGCATGCTGTCATGCTTTGACAAAATTATGAGACTTATATAGTCTAGGACATTATAATTCTACTCATTTCTTTCACGTATTCATGTTTTCATATGCCAATTAAATATTAAATCCATTAGAGGGTTATAGTAAGAGAAAGAGGGTAAAACTACAGACGTGACATGCCCCGTATAGATAAATGCTCTCTGGAATTCTGGAGTAGGTATAGGAGTTACATTTATCTCAAAGCAAAATCAAAAGTTACGCAATAATTAGAAGCATATAGCCTATATTTACATATGTTAAATTATAGAAGAATGTACAGGTATGTAACCAACGAGGCGTCTAGACAGAGTGCTTGTTCTTTTTATGCATTTCTAATCTAATTGTAACTAGAGTAGACAGTAGACACTTAGAGAATAATAATAATACTATCTACAAATGGCTGCTCGATGAACTTTGCGTAGTATACTCGTATTTTTTATTAAATTCAACGTTAACGTCATATTTACATGCTCTAAATATTCTACGGTGAATCTATATAATATTTTTTATCTTTGTTAGCTTAAGAACCTATACACGGTACAAAACCCAACTAATTATCTACTGCGATTTATAATTTTACTTGTTAAATAACGTAACGTTCTACGTGTGCACTGCGAATCTGCGAATGGGACAAAATTGTCACTATTTTTTGCAAAGATTAGAATATGCGAGGGATAACTATATTGACTAAGTATACTGCGATAACGTTCTGTATTTTTATACAATGTTTTAAACTGTAAATTGTAATTATCAGCCTGTGCTTCAGGTTTCTGCCTGCAGTAGAGATTAAGTTGAACTGATTTTTATAGAAACTGTAATTGAGAGATAGGAGAGTAAAGGTACGGCATCGGGGCTTGATAGCGGTGAATGTTGCGTGCGGCACGGCTATCAGTTTACAGGTGTGGGCGTCAGCACATTTTCTTTGCATTCGCTAGCATCAATATTGACAGACAATGGTGTCGAATCTTCTTCCTTCTCATCCTCATCATCTTCCTTTTCTGGAGGATCATTTTCACAGTTTTCTTCGTCATCTTCATCCAGCAGCGAGCCCTGGAATTAAAATGTTTTCATTAATTAAGAAACGCAGTAGGGACAGCATCGACACTGAATGAGATGAAATTAATAAGACAGAAATAATAGGATTCAGCTATTTACATTGCTAAGTGGCAGGGCGTTGAAATTATAGGTGCGGAAGTAACTGTCGAGGTTCCTAACATGCTGAGCAGGTTCGTCAGCTAATTCTTTGGCGATTTGCTGAACTTTCATCTGAAGTTCTAACTTTGCTGAAAGCTTTCCATTTTCGATGGCACTTGCATTCTCCTTGGCTTCTAATGGTTTACGTCCCTCCGGAGGAGTGTCATCATTTTCTAAGTTCTCTGCTGAACATTTTAAGTTGATGGAATTTTTCATGGCCAGAACTTTCGCAGTCTTGATTGCTGTTGACTTGGCAGGAGAAGTACTAAAAGAAAAAAATGAATCTCAATCTTAGAAAATATCAAATGCTATATAGAAACGAAGTGGGCATAATTAAAAGTACACTATTACGCAGCACTTCCTTCTTCGACGGTGATAAGAATAGGAGGCGGCGGAAGATAACCCGGAGCCAAGAATTGCGCCCAATCGATGTGGTTGAACACTGTATTCTGCTGCGGCTGGACTTCTTCAGCTTCCGCTTCTTGTTCATATTGAGACTGAGGCTGATTGTAGGCTAAATCGTATTCTGAGTATGTCGGTGAAGGAGGATGATAGCCGTAGTCAACAAATTCTGCCGCATTTGCATTTAACACACTCTCCGACCGAGTGCCTGATCGTCTTGAGCCCATGTTGTTGGAACGAGC
>JABASI010004074.1:0-14837 GCA_019776505.1 Tomocerus nigrus | reverse complement strand
GGAAAGTGAGCACACAATATGAACTGGTATAGTCATTTGGATTTTAGTTTAGAAACTTACTAGATTGTTCATAGATTCATAGAATAGATGTTTGTACTATAGTAAGTACTGTAGCATTCTCGTTTTCTTGAGTAGAAATTATGACTGTAGAGCCGTAAAATGTAAACTTCAGTTATAGCAAACATTTTCTTCAAATTTACTATTTGTAATGACTTAGGAATCTGTTTGAGATGCGAATTATAAGCACATTTTTTAAAAGTCTTGCCAAAAAGATGAAAATTTTACGATTAAAATTATTTGTCTATGTCTCTGACATTTTCATCTTTGATGAAAAGGATATGTATGCTATAACCGTGCTTCAACTAATTACTTTAATGGACAATTTTATATCAAAATAAAGAATTTAAAAACTTTTGCATCATTTAGGCAAAGCTTCCCACACCATGGAAAGCAATTTTCACGTCGATGCCATTCTGGGCCATTACCGTTGGACACATTGGCCATGCTTGGGGACTGTACACTCTTTTGCATGAACTCCCTACCTATCTTAATACAATCCTTCATTTTGACATTAAACAAGTAAATATTTTATTCCACTTTTTTCGTTGATTACGAATATATTATTGTAATAATTCCAAAAATGTACACAAATTAATTAATTATTACATTTTTCTTGGCTATACAGAACAGTTGGTTATCAGCGCTTCCGTACATTCTCATGTGGATCTCTTCTATTGCTTACACTCAAATCATGGACCATTTAATCTCTAAGAAAATCTTGACCACTGTTGCGGTAAGGAAATTGTCTCAAAGTATCGGTAAGTCAAAAAATACTGAATTAAAATTCATTGCGTACTTTACAAATTATGAAAGTTATTCTATTAGTCTAATTACTGTATATAACATTTAATTTTTTTTAAAAATACGTAATTTTTTAAAATTATGTTTGCTTTTAATTGAATTTTCAGCTCATATAGGAGCAGCAGCTTTATTAATTGCGGCATCGTATAGTGGCTGTAGTAGAGGGGCAACTGTGACATTGTTGACACTCTCTGTGGGAATTAATGGAGCTATTTATGCTGGATATGTTGTCAATCATGTGGATATTGCTAGAAATCATTCGGCAACTCTTAGTGGCATCACACACACTTTAGCAAATATCACTGGCTTTTGTGTTCCTTACGTTGCAGGCCTACTTTTAAATGACAATGTAAGTCCAACTTTCTTTTTCAACAACCATAATTATCTTAAATGTACACATTTTTTATTGTTTGAAAATTTTATGATTCAAAATTATTGCAGCCTTCATTGGAGAACTGGCAGTACGTTTTCTTCATTGCTGCTGCCGTGTACATGGTCGATGTAATTTTCTATTTACTATTTGCATCGGGTAGTGAACAACCTTGGAACAAAGGATACACGGCAGCTGTTAGAGCATAAGTTTTTTAAAGTCCATAGTCTTAAAAATATTTAAATGAAGGCGTACTTAACTGTTTTATGATTAATATAAGTATATATAGGAAATAAATATGTATGTCTATATTTTAATCTCCATTTTAATATTCATATAATAATTTTATTGTATTTTAAGTTTTGTTATTTTCAGCAAAAGGGTTATATTTGAAATTGATTTATAGTGAAATGAAAGAGTGAAAGATTATAAAGTCAATGTGATCTTAATGAATACCTAATTTGTCAATCATTTTTATTTTTTCAGCACTATCATACATGTAATTCGTGGTTTACGTCTAAAAACTAATAGTATCATGAAATACAAAATTAAAAGTTTGTTAATTTATTGAACTTCTCATTTATATGTGAATCATGTTAAATGAGATGGTTATTTATATGTGGCATAAAAGCAAAAAGGAATTAATTCATGATTTAGAAAAACTATTAAGATATTTGGGAATTGTAAAATGAATTTGCAATTCCATGTCAGTTAAGAGGTTACATAAAGGTACCTAACCACCGATTTTGAAAGTTAACCTAATTATTACCCATGCTAAATAAATCATATTTTCCATCGTATCTGTATGCAATGAAATTTAAACTTTTTTTAAAATGAGTTTACATAATTTTAGTACGAACCCTGGTTGTAAATGTTGTAATAGACTGCATTTAAAATTACACAAGTAAATACTAATTTCGCAATACAAATACTAATATTTATATATAGAGTATCTCAGGTAAAATTGTAAAATTGTTAAGGTGCATTTAAAATGAAATTAGCATTTTTAAATATTTAGCATTTAGCATTAGCGTTTATCTCTTCCTCACTATCATGGAATGTGGCTTCGGTACCAAAGTTGAACCCAAACTGGTTTCTCCGGTTGGTTTCTCGCGAGGATCTTCACTGAAAGTGTAACGTTGACACAGACCAGTGGTAAATAGAAAAAGTTCATCTCTTGCTAAAGTGTCTCCTATGCATCCTCTTTTCCCTGACCCAAATGCAAAATTACACAAATAAACTTTGTTTTTATCTATAGAAATTCCGTCTTCAGCTAGAAATCTTTCAGGAAGAAATGTATCAGGTTGATCCCACAATTCAGGGTCATGTAACACTCCATAAATACTTGGTACCACAACAGTGCCCTTAGGTATGAAATACCCGTAAAAGTTAACATCATCCGAAGTTATATGCGAAGAAGCAAGCGGTACAAATGCGGAATAACGCAATACTTCCAGGATACAGCATTCGGAATACAGCATCCTAAAATTAATATCAAACCCACAATTAATTGTTAAACGATGGAGTATAATAGAAACATATATAGCGTCCTTTTGCAAATTGTTACAAATTGTTACTTTAAAATATTAATTCAGAGTAACAAATATCTAAATGTTTTGCTTAGAAGATAACTAATTTAATTATTATTACATTTGTAGACGAGTAAACCGTTGCATTGTAATACGGATATACTACAAAGTAACGTTTGGGTATGACCTTGACCTACTGACCCTATGTAAGAACTACAGACAATGTTACTTCGAAAACTAGCTAGGAGTACGTTCTTAATCTTAATTGAAATATATCGGCTTGGTTTTTACTTGACCTTAAAATGATTCCGTTAACCTTGATCTATTGACCTCATTAATTTGCATTGAAAGTGTATTCCTTCTCATGGAAAAAATATTATATTTGTAATGTAAATTTCTTCTTTTGACTGTAGTAGTACTTGTACAGAATTTAAGCCATGTATCTTAAATGTGATGATTTCAGGATGACCCAGTTGACTTTGAGCGAATATTTGAGCTCATTCGCTCAAAATTGAACGATGAACCAAAATGTGTTCATAAGTTATAGAAATGTGCCCTTTGAACGGACGGAAGGACAGACAGACAAAGCATTCCTATACTGAGTAACTAAGCTCCTCTGAACAAAACTTAAGGTTAACATGATTATTACTTTCAACGTTACAGCAATCCCACTTAGCTTTTACAAAAAGTATTTTTGCACGGTCGTACAAGATTTAGATATAAATATTGCGAAAAAATATACGGAAATTAATAACTTACTCTTGTCGATCGTCCAAGGATGGAAGTCGATCTTTGCCAATAACAGAGTCAATTTCATTTTGAATTTTTTCTTGAACATCAGGATGCAAAACTAAGATCAACACAATCCATGTAAGTGCAGTGGCTACAGTTTCAGTGCCAGTAAGGAAAATATCCCCTACCACTGACACCAACTGCTCATCTGGCGAATTGAAAATAAAAATTAATATTTATCTACAGGAGTAGTAGTAGGTACGAATGATTTGATGTTGGACACTTTCTGCATAGTTTTTATTTTTTTACCTCCTTTTTCACCAAAAAAACTTGACCGTTCTTCAGTTGTAGCTTTAATTTTTTGTAGATATGCGTCTATGAAATGCCGAGGTTCCCCGGAGTATGCGGATTTTTTGTGAACATCAATTGCTCTTGTAACTAAATTGTTGATTATTAAATAACTACTGATTGTAGCGTTCCAGCCACTGAGATTTGGAAATAATTTGTAAACGTAGGGAAAGAAATACGCTCCACTAGCTGAAGAAGATGCAGCAATAGCTCTAATGTAGATAATAATGTTCAGTATGTAATTTAAAATTAACTACAAAATAATTTTACGTCAGAAATCTTACGCATTAACTGCTTTCACAGCCGCTGCAAATTCTGGATCCCAGTTACAATTTTCCAAACGGCCTTAACAGACAGAGTATTAAAAAGGTGTGAGCTTATGATTGACTCGCCGGTTTTATTATCAAATGCCTCGAAAAAATCTTCCAAACTAATTAAAATCTCTCCTTCCAGTGATTTCTTTCCGAAGCCAAAACTTTTGAGATTTTTGATAGCGAATCGTCGCTGTTCCTCATAAATGTGACCTCTCCCCCATATTAAGCCTAAAAAAGTAGAAAATTTTACCACAACCAACAAAAAAGTATTATACATATTTTTAGATTTTAGATTTTATTATAAAATTATCTTAGTATTAACCAGAGTTAAAATCTCGTCCTCGAACGTGTGTGATAATTTCATAGGAAGGCCGATCTGTGAATGCTTGTAACGCGAATGCATCTTTTATTGCCCGATGGTCGGCCAAAATAATCCCTCTAAAATAGTAAATCCCAGTATAATATGAACAATGAACATATTGAAAACAATGCTTGTGTAAATGCTTATTACCGAAAACTTCCAAAATCAATTCTGAATATTTTCCTGTATTTTTTCTTCAGCGTGATTAACTTTTTATGCGGCTCCTTTCCCAATTTGTATAAAGTTCCAATTAAAGGTAAACTCAAAGGCCCTGTAAAAATTCTGTTTTTAGTAAAACAAAATCTATGTAATGGAAATGCAATGATAAGGCTGAAGCTGATAATGAAACATAGTTTATTTCGTTTAAGCTGTACTGAACTAACATCATGGGCTTATTGAGGGAGGGCTAAAAAACTCCGAAATCCAGAAAAAGAGAGATTTATTTTTTTCTTAAAATATCGATCGCGTTTTATAATTCATAATTTTATGTTGTTTTTAGGCCATTTTTGACTCATAATTTGACAAAAATACCTAAATTTTATGCCCATGCAAAATCGCAGCCCCCTCCGAAACTGGGTTCTGTATACGCCTATGCTAACAATAATATCCCATTAGCCTATTAGTTAAATAGGTATGTAATGTATGAGGTACTAAAATTTATACCCTTTGGGAAATGCCGAAGATTTAAATTAAGATGTATTGTATATAAAATTGACACGCCACAAATGACCAGCAAAAGAAAAATTAGCATTTTTACTTTAATAAGAATTACTCTGTTAATTAAAATATTCTTAATTTGACAAAATTATTTTGCTCTCTGTACAAATTATTGCATATAACGAAGTAAACAAGGACGATAATAATATGTTTGTGTATAGCACGTGTGTTGATGAAGGACATTCACAACAGTAACAGATGCTAGATGTGGACTGAAAAAATATGTAGGTATGACAGTAATGGCAGCAGTCCATTTCTATTACTCCTGCTAAGTGTCCTACTCCTAAGATGTCCGTTCTGCATATAAATACGCCTATATAGATGACATTGATATAATAATATTATTATAAGTATAACACATATCTATATGCATAATTAATGAGTAATTGCCTAATTATGCCCATTTACAATTAGCATGCATGATTAATTTATCTCCAATTCTGTATATATTATATATTTATAAAATAATGTAGGAATTGAATTGATTGGAATTTTTAGACACGTCTGGATGATTATATACCGTATAACTCGAATTAATTAGACCGGGTGAACTATTATTTCACCCTACCTTTTTGTGCGAAAAATTAATAGTTCACACCCGGGGGGTGAATTAAAACGAGACGGGTGAATTATTTTTTCAACAAGAATTTTGCTTTTTTATTTTCCAAAAATGGTATCAATACTATAGCCAATAAATAATGTAAACAAGCAAGTTATGTTAATTTGTATTTTTACGCAGCGATTTTTTTTACGTTGCGAAATAATTCATTCCTAAACTAGTTCCTCTAAGTCAGCGTAGGCGAGCTTCCTACCCGCACCAGCTACCTCCAATATTTCCGCAATTTAAATATAGGTCGATTATTAATTTATGCAATTTCCTTACTATTATGAACTTGTTTTTCCAGTTCGTCTCGCTGTCTCTTCTATAGTCTTATTAGCTTCTGGACACATTGTACTGGGAACTTGCTTTTATCCAATTTATTTCGCTAAATTTTATTGCTCAAGCTTCAATTCAGCTGAATGTGAATTATACAATTATATCTGTTGTCCTTTGGGAGTAGTCAAGATGCTTTCGTCAGTGGCAGACATCGTTTCTAAACTAAAGTCTATCGGACTAACGTTTAAGTTGACCGCTGACATGTTATCTCATCTCTATTTCTTTGAATGCCATCAACATATTAGTAGGGCTTAACTATTTGGTGGGTGAATTAATTTTTTGTGGCGCAGGTTTTCATGAAAAATTAATAGTTCACCCCGGGAGGGTGAACTATATCGAAGGGGTGAACTAATTCGAGTTATACGGTATTTGGATTACAAAAAAAGTAATTTATTCAGATTGTAACTGTTAAGGTTTAAAATGAAATGGTCAACATTTGACAAATTAGCATAATTTATTTATCTCTTCTTCACTATCATGGAATGGGATTTTGGTACCAAGGTGGTACCCAAACGGGCTTCTCCAGTTGTTTTCTCTCGAGGATCTTCACTGAAAGTGTAACGTTGACACAGGCCAGTGGCAAAGAGAAAAATTTCATCTCTTGCTAAAGTCTCTCCTATGCATCCTCTTTTTCCTGATCCAAACATAAAACTACACAAATACGCTTTGTTTTTATCAATCGAAATTCCGTCTTCAGCTAGAAATCGTTGTGGAAGAAATACATCAGGTTGATCCCATAATTCAGGATCATGTAACACTCCATAAATACTCGGTACCACAATAGTGCCCTTAGGTATGAAATACCCGTAAAAGTTAACATCATCCGAAGTTATATGCGGAGAAGCAAGTGGGACAAATCCAGAATAACGCAATACTTCCAGGATACAGCATTCAGTATACAGCATCCTACGACAAACCAAGAAGTATTATAATATCAAAGAGGACGAACTTGTAATTATATTTTTGGGCAAATAAGATAAGCTCTACGGAAATGCAAATAACTGCTACAACCAGAATGAAATATTAAATATTAAGATCGTCTTGAACGGAAAATGAGATTTTTGACGTGACATAGCTCATTAGAAGAAGGGTATATTTATTTATCTAGGAAACATTTGGGAAACTTTTATAAATTCTGGCTCGAAAATATTTTTTAAATTTCAACGACAATTTATGTAAACTACTACTTGATTTTTCTAAAAATTCTATTCAAAGTTCACTTATTTCAAAATGTCATCTCCATGTTCACTAGGAAGAAAATGGAGATTCTGACTATAGCACTATAATATTGTCACATTTAACTGGTGACCTCAACTCGTCTTCCGCAAACCATTAATGATTATTTACTTGCGTCGATCATCCAACGATGGAAGTCGATCTCCTCCGATCACAGTATCAATTTCCATTTGAATTTTTTCTTGAACATCAGGATGCAAAACTAAGATCAACACAATCCATGTAAGTGCAGTGGATACACTTTCAGTGCCAGTCAAGAAAAGATCCCCCACCACTGCCATTAAATGCTCGTCTGTAACATAATCAGAGAATGGGTTTCCTACACACTCTTTCATATAATTTTTGTAATCTTTTGAGATACTAATATGTACCAGCTTTTTCGCCAAAGAAACTTGACTGTTCGTCAGTTGTAGCTTTGATTTTTTGTAGATATGCATCAATAAAATCCCGAGGTTCCCCAGAATATAAACTTCTCTTGTGTACATCAATCGCTCTTGTAGCCAAATCGTTGATTTTGGCGAAATTTTTTATTATAGTATTCCAGCCACTGAGAGTTGGTAATAATTTGCAAAATTCGGGAAAGAACAGTGCTCCACCCGCTGAAGATCCCGCTGCAACAGCTCTGTTACAAAATGCTCAGTAATTTACTATGGACTTATTTATGGTGGAAAATTATTTTACCCGTTCACTGCATTTACAGCAGCTGCAAATTCCTCATCATCATCCTTGGCAATTTCTCCAGTTATAATTTTCCAAACAGCTTTGATAGCCAGCGTATTAAATAGTTGTGAGTTCAGAATTGGCTCATCCCCGATTTTAGTGTCAAATTTCGCAAAAAAATTTTCCAGATATATTAACAATTCTTTTTCCAATGAACTTTTTCCGAAGCCAAAGCTTTTAAGATTTTTGATAGCAAATCGTCGTTGTTCATCATAAATATCTCCCCTGCTCCATAGCAGGCCTAAAGCAACAACATCGAATAATATGCAGTTAAGTAGCTGCATTATTTAAGTTGTATGGTTGTGCTTTACTCGTAAAAGATAAAGATCTATTTAGTATATTGATATTAAATAAACCATTGCAAAATGGATATAATACAAAGTAGCGTTGGGACATAACGACGGTGACCTTGACCTCTTGACACTATGTAGGTACTACATTTTACTTTTAACACTATAGTAATGTGATCACAAAGTTTTAACGTTAATCCGTTCAAAAGTTATTGTGTACCCATGGACAGACTGACAAACGCAGACAGACTGGGTTTTTCTATAGGTACTCAAATTATATACAATTTAATAAATAAATCTTTTATGGAGCACGAACCAGAGTTATAATCTCGTCCTCGGATATGCGTTACTATTTCATAAATGGGTCGATCTGTAAACGCTTGCAACGCAAATGCATCCTTTATTGCCTGATGGTCGGCCAAAATAATTCCTCTAAAATTAAGCCAAACTCAAACATTTAACAATCTAGCTAATTCACATTTTATGACATATGACACGTTTTGGAATTTAAAAAATTACCGTAAACCTCCAAAATCAATTCTAAAAACTTTTCCATATCTTTTCTTGAGCGGGATTAACTTTTTATGTGGTTCTGTTCCCAATATGTACAGGCTTCCAATGAAAGGTAAACTCAGCGGTCCTGTAAAAATTATTGTCTAAATTAATACCAATCATACTTAATTATAATGGCAGCAACTACCACACAATATTGACACATTTTATTTCTTATTAAAAACGGTATAAGTAATCTGGGTTGGATATACTAATAAGTACACCTCACTCACCCCTTGGAAAATGCCGAGGATTTAAATTAAGGTGCAGTGTATACAAAATTAACACTGCCAAAATGGCCACCAATAGAAAAATGATCATGTTTGATGATTACTTTGCTCCAGATGAAATTATTTCGATCTAAATTAAAATATTTATAACAGCAGACAAGAAAACATCATTTTGACAATCTGAACATTGTGAGCAACAAGTGGAACATTGAGCACGTGTTGTTTACTGCTATAGATGTGGAAATGCGTAATATAATAAATTATATAAAGGAAAGGACATAATATGCCTATGCCTTATAGGTAAATGGGTACATGAAGTAGTTTCATTCAAATCACAGCAAAAAATAGTAGTTCATGTAAATTACAAACATTCTATATAATATTATATAGTCGAAGATATGCAGAGGTAGATAGGTGCTACCTATTTAAAATGATAGAACACGATATTTTACTAAACTTGAAGATTATTTTCTCATTTAATTATTAAGTTGCGGAAGCAACTTTATAGAAACGACTCATCTGTCTGTCATGTCTAAAAAAGCAATTCGTAAATGAATTTAAGTGATTTAGTTAAATGAATTTTTATCCATGTTCTTTAGATTACATGTCTTTAGCAAGCTTCAGGGAAAAATCATGCAGCAAGGTGTATTCTTACGAGGGCCAAAAATATCAACTATCAACTATATCCGCAAATGATTTTCAGCTCCGAAAAATGCTGAACGATTTATATTCCAAAAGAGCATGCATAACAATAATTTAGACAATATTATTATAGAAACTCAATTTTATGATCATAGATAGAAAAATGCTTTGATTTCATGAACTGTAGGTATTCAAGAGTTGATTTAAAAATGTCTATGCAAATGAATATTACTGTGAGCAAAGAACACATACAGGTAGTTAGATAAATATTGATCTCCTTATTATAACTTCATAACACTTAACATTCTTATTTTACTTGACCCATTTTTCGAGAGAATTGCTTTTATTCAGAAGTAATACGTATGCCATCACTCAGAAGTAACATAAAAATCCACGCACATGACAAAACATGTAAAATATTATTGCATCTTAGCGGAATGTGGTTGTCACTACAAACAAAAGACTATTGACTAATCAATCAGGTCTTGCATAATTGTTGTATGACAACTTACAAGCAAAAATTAAGAACTATGGCTATAGAGCAAGGTTTGGAAGAAATTGGAACAATTCTGAAAGTGAGAGTGAAAATCAACATGATGTGATGTGACATGCAGGGGTTATCGGACTGCACTATGCACTGCAAATTGCAGTAGATCCACACTACGCATTCGTAAATAACAATTAATGGTGGTTCACTTAAACTTATTGCATAATTATATCTTATAGTTCCATATTTATTCAACTTATATAGGAAATCTCAAGTGTTTGCTGTCATTAATTCGTATGCTAATTATTTAGATCCATTTAGAGATCTACATCTTCAGTTCGAGATTCTCTCGTAAACACACCAAGCCAAGAGTTAGTTGTGATTTTTATTCATTTATTAATTATTCCTAGAGCAGTAAGCATTAATTTTGCTTTTACTGCCTCCGCATTAATGTTAGTTGTTATTATAAACTCTAGAAATAAAATAATAATAAATAGTTCGATAGTAAATAAAGACAAGGTAGAATTGAATCTTTTAGGATGAACAATTCTAGCAAAATTTGTTTGCTCTTTGTGGGACTTTGTGTAATTATCAATGTCCTAGCAGCCCCAGGACCTAAAACCATTCCAGGATTCAAAAAGGCAGCCCACGGAGTCCGTTCAGGGGAAATAACAATTCGGGACACAAAAACAATTTCAATTAAAGGCTTCAACTACGACGGAGCCGGTCCAGATGTATTTTTCTGGGTAGGAAAAGGAGAACGGCCGAATAAGAATGGAAAACCAATTCCCGACGAAAATGGATCAAGAGATAAATTGAAGGGCTACGAAGGAAAAGATATTACACTTAAGTTGCCAAAGGATCTCACTATTAAAGATATTGACTATATTTCAGTGTGGTGTCGTCGATACGGAACGTAAGAGTTAAAAAAATCTCATTTAATTACAATTAACAAATTATTATAGTTTTATTATTTTTTAATTAATTTAATTATTATTTTCAATATAGAAACTTCGGACATGTGACTATTCCAAAGAATTTGGATGTACCAAGCAATTAAGTCTAAATATTACGCTGCAAGATCATCGCTTATAATTTTACGAAAGATATTGAAAGAATTATCCATAAAAAAATTCAGAAAATGTGGGCATTTATTATTTGAAGAAAATTATATATCATTATTAATAAATTCAAGTTCGTCGCTGTTGTACTGAGGTTTAGAAAATTCCTCAATAAATTATTTTTGGAGCATTTTTTCGGCAAATTTTCTTTTCACTTCACGTGCGACTTCTGGGTCGAATTTACTCTGCTCTTCTCTGTTGACTTGAATCAGAATTTCTCGTTCCCTTCCCCGAACTAACTGCTTAGAGTACACCAGAGACTTTACAGGTAACTTGCTGATTTCTTGTACCCTTTGAAAACTATCCTGCATAAATCTGTCATGGGGAAATATTTTGCTGACAAGACCACAGTCAAAAGCTTCTGCAGAATTCATTTTAGTATTAAACATCAATAGCTGATTTGCTTTTCCATATCCCATGATCCTTGGAAATGTATAC
The DNA here is from genome assembly GCA_019776505.1 of Tomocerus nigrus. Classification (NCBI taxonomy): domain Eukaryota; kingdom Metazoa; phylum Arthropoda; class Collembola; order Entomobryomorpha; family Tomoceridae; genus Tomocerus; species Tomocerus nigrus. The sequence goes on along the minus strand of JABASI010004074.1, from coordinate 2,952 downwards.
GTAGAGCAAAGTTCAGCAGTAAGTCCATATTCAGTGAATCTCGTTTGAAATGTAGCCTTGTCACTGCAGTAGACACCATCGAAAAGACCCAACATGGTCACCCCGAATCCAACTGCCGGTCCATTTACCAAAGCAATTAAAGGTTTCTTGCAATCTATCAGACTTTGAACAAAAAGTTGTATACCCGAATTTTTCTTAGAAGATTTCTTTGCATTTTCAGTCTGTGTTTCTTCATTTTTGGGACCTTCATTTTCAGTGGAAGAAGGTTTCGGCTTAGAAAATCCCACCAGGTCGATTCCACTGGTAAAATAATCACTGCTACCCGTCACCACAACCACATTCGTATCCGCATCTTCATTGCTCTCTACCAATGAGAAAATTAAGGATATTGCCATCTGTTTTGTTAGCGCATTCTTCTTTTCTGGACGATTCAATGTTATCTTCCGAATTCCATTTGACACTTCCACCAAGAGTTCATCTTGAGAATTATCTGTCGAACCTTTCCTATCTACAACAAATATATTTAATTTTAGTAACTATTTGTATGTATCATCAACAGGCATACAGTTTCTTTAAATTGGAATTTTATTGCATAACTGCGTAGGTAATAATGTATTATTATTATTGTACATAGGCTATTGTCATTTTATTCAGGAAATTGATTTGAAACAATCGATGAACCAACCTATTATTGGCGCAAGTCCTACATATTTTCTCCACATAAAATTTTTCCGGCTGTAGGAAAGTGTGGACTTCGCCGCTCCAAAAATTGCATAGCTTCTTGAAAGCATGTTTTAGTGGCTTTCAAACAAATTAAATTCGGGAAGTCATTCTGTTTTTAACTAGGAGATGCTAATCAGAATTTGTGGTATGATTCGTTTGAGTATCATATAAAGTCTAAACTATTATTTATTTATGTATTCCGTACAGGACAACTTTGCGAAAATAGCCTAATATTGTATCACAAAGATAAAATTGGGTTGGATGTTTATAGTTTATTAGGTACTCACTTCTATAACAAATGTAAAATAAATTATTGTAACTTTTCCATCAGGGAATTTTCCAATGTATTATGTATATTTACTTAATCTCATTGACCTCGTGCACATGAAATTCCCAGCACAGCTAGTCACACGACAGCTTGCAGCAGCATTTAGATGAACTCTAATAAAATGCCCAGGATTGTTTTGTTATACTTAACACCTAATATGGAACTTCATGGATTATAAATTTCTACTTTCAAAAATGGCTTAGGTAATCCATAGGATTTGAAGTTTGTAGTAGTGATATGAGTATTATAATTGAAAGACAAACCAAAATTATTGTGGTGAACATCTTCGTATCTATATACCATTGTAGATTCCTTCAATTTCTTTGCTATTTAAAATACACAAAATTAATTTAGAAATAGTAGGTTTCAGGAGACATTTTCATCAAAACGTTCTTTTCCTTACAAAAAATGCTTCTACAGTAAAGTCTAAGATTATCCAGCTAATTAGCGTAACCCGATTACTTAATTACCCAAAATATCATGGATGAAGGTATTGATTATTATACGAAATACTAACCTTGGATCTGTATAGAGAAACAAAATATTGCATTTGCCCAAACTCAAATTAAACTATTCAACCATTATGCCTGTACTTTAAAAGCTACAGATATTATAGTATTTTATAGTAAATGTATTTTATTAAGGCAATAGTTAATATGAAATTAGTTAGATAATCTAATTTAAAACAAGGTGAAATTAGTTAGATAATCTTATTTAAAACAAGATAAATATGGTGATAGTTAGAAATCCTCCTGTTAGAGTAGAGTAGGTGCCAAAAATAAAATTACATTATTGATGGTATTGTGTAATATGTGTAACGTAGTGTAAACTGCAAATGTCAATAATGCAAGTTAAAATGTACGTATAATGTATAGGCTACTGAGTGGGAGGTAATAAAAAAATTAATTAATTAGAATTGCAAAAAACTGTGTCGTAAGCGTAGCAGTTGTAAATGATGAATATGTAGCTAGGATTTCAGATTATTGTAAGCATGTTTCTTTCTTAAATATAGTTAGCCACAACCCACAAAAGATATTATCAATATGTCAATAGACCTGCTCTATATAATAAGTAAGTAATAAGATTCAAGAAGCAAACCCATAAAACTAACAAAGTGAAATTATATACAAATAGCCAAAGGGAGGAGATTGTACACGATAGTATCTGTATGAAATCTTTTTATGACTCTGCGTGTAGTTTTGCTGGTTTTAATCTGAAAATAGTATCTGATCTGAGATTAGTTGTTTATAAGAATTACGTATAGATATAGCACTAAACTACTAAACTCAACGTACACAAACACGTGTACTTTTACAGATACAATATGCTTCCATCATTTTATTTCCGCAGATATTTCTTTCGTGCCGTAAACCATTGCGAACATTATTTTTGCGCCTCTAAGAACTGAATACTAGCATAAATCTAAAGTGTATTTAGATTTCACAAGTAAACTGACAAAAGTTCACAGCAGCCTGCCTTATAGTTCCATGTTAAATTACATTATGGGATAAAAGATTAGGTACGTTTATTTTATGTTACACATTAAACATATTACTGAGTATAATTATTCCAGGTATACCTTATAATTAGCAAAAGTACCATTATACTTACCTACGCAGCGGGTTTGCCTTCCGTATGAAAAATCCAGTTTCAGATTACATAACTATTTCCCGAAGTGGATACGGTTTAATCCATGTATAGTCGAGTCATTTTAATTTGTACTCTTTCATCTAATGATGTTTTGTACTTACGCTACGTTTTATATAATATAATAATTACGCTTTATTGCAGCATGAAATTCAGAGGAAAGAAAACAAAACTTGTCCAATAGGTGTTATTATCTATAAATTCCGTGTTGATAAAACAAAACAAATACTTTTGAGTTTTCGAGTAAAATGTTT
>JABASI010004073.1:0-14838 GCA_019776505.1 Tomocerus nigrus | reverse complement strand
GCTGCAGAATTTCTACTTCAGCACTAAATCATCGCTCGACAATCATGGCCCTGCATTGCCAATTTCCTCACTACTTCTCCAATATTCTCCAAATAGCACACTATGCTTTCATTGGCCTAAAAATAATTATTATGATCGTTCGATAAGATTCACATTCCAAACAGATGATCCTCCAGCCGATATATATAGTCACGAGTTACAAGATCAACCATATCGATTTCTTATGCCAACAATTGAAGAATCCTACAATTTCATTTCCTGTGTCGTCCTGGAAGATGCGAGTTTATCTTTCTATGGCTACATCCAGCCATTCAAATTACATGCTTGGTTGGGGATAATTCTTTCGGTTGGATTTATTGTCGCCTTTCTTCATGGAGTGACACGTTGCAAAAAAGAGAACAGTGTCCCATTCCTCCTCATCGTCTGGGCCTACCTGCTGAAGAACTCTTGCTGGATGCCCGGGTCTGTAACGTGGATCAAACTGGTGATCGGACACTTACTGCTCATGCTCGTTGTGTTGTCCAATGGCTACGAGGGAATCGTCATTTCGGATTTGGTAGAGCCCCGTCCCGTCAAAAAACTGGAATCCATTCAGCAAATCGCCAACATCTCCCACTTTAAGATTTTCGGGGAAATTGAAGGCGCCGATGAATTCAATCCTTTCAGTGTTCCATTATTATTTCAAAGTCAAATTCTAAAATATTATTTTTGCCGAAGAATTAATGGAAAACAACGGAAGCCGAACAAATGTGAAAGTAACCAAGAACTCCGCTTCGAAAGGGAAAATCAAAGCACAGTTGACGACGCCCTTCAAACATATAAAGGCATCCTTTCTAGAACTATATTTAAAGTTAGAAATTCATTTCACAAATTGCTTAGGTGGTCTAAGTTGGCAAACTTGAACGTGATTAAGAAAATTGACAATGCTGTCGGATTTTATCCTGGCTTCCCCTACTTGACTCCTCCACAGTGGATATCCAAATGTAACAATTCAGCACTAATTTTCACAAGTTCCGTTCTCTATAGACTTCTTGATGACTCATATTGGAATCCCCAAAGCGGAGGAGTTCAACCAATCAGAAAATTGTACCACGGAACAAATGAAAATTCCTTTATACCCAGGACTCTTTACACGAAAATCCAATCACACAATAGCCCAATGCTCACTTCCCACCTAAGAGAACAATTGTCGGTTGTGGGTCACTCTGGGCTGTTCCATGCGTGGCTAGAGCATTTCAAGTCCCGAAATTTTACGAGGTGTCGAACGTGCTGGGCAAGAAGTCCTCCGCGACCCTTGGCATTCCACAACTCCAACATCAGCACAATATTTCATATTAGCTTAACCATCACGGCAGCAGCCGTTGTTGCATTCCTTACGGAAATTGCGGTTTTCATCAAAAGCAGAATTTGGGCACTTATTTGCAAATGTTTGGCAAATCCTCATTTGTATATGTATAATTACTGCAGAAAGTGCAGAAACCGAATAGTATAAAAAGACACACATAAATAGGAAAAATACTAATGTTTTCAATCTTATTCACCTCTAAAATAGAGAATATTGCAAATCGCATCTTAATTCGTTTAACAGTGTTGCTGTCGCTACAAACTGTGCTATCTGCTACATGAAATGCCATGAAATGAAGCACAATGTTTGTTTAGGACCCGAAAAAACCCGAATGCTAAAGTTCATGCACTCTCTAATTGCCTCAGAAATGTTTTATCTGCAAGCAAAGCAATGACAAGATATTTCAAATCAATGGCCATCACAAATAATAACAAAGGGTTGGTAAATCATTTTAGTGTCCGTTTTTATTTTGAGTGGCTACTACCTATATCTAAATGAGTAATATTGTATATATAATTCGCATCTAATTTAAATGAATCAGCCAGTTTATTAAAATGAAAAATTAGGTAGAAAAATGACAAAATAAAATAAATGAATTATTCTGTAAACAAATGAACAATGTTTTAAACTACGTCAGTCAGTAAGCATTAAATGAATGAAGCAGGTGGTACACACCAAAATCAATTAGTCAGTAGGCAATAAAAATTAAATGTGTTTATGTAACTGAAAATAAAAATATCAGAGGCCAAATTGTTTCTGGACATCACAATATTTTTCGGAATCAAGATTTTTTCGACATTTATCTTTCGGAGACAACAAGGTTTTGGAAGTAGAAATATTTTTCTAAGACAACATTGTTTTTGGACACAAATATCGGAGGTAACATTTTTGGGGAATAATTTTGGTTCAATATATTTCTATTTCCAAAAAAAATGCCTCGGCTTTCTATATCATGTCTTTTGTTGTTTCCATATCCCAGATACTAAGCTCTACCTGCAAAAGTCTCAAAAAACTCAAACTATTGCCGTTTTCAGTTTTATTTTACTTTGCATGACATATACCTTCGTACATAATACGCTGGTGTGTTTTAACATTTAATTTAATTAATAATTATCTTTAGTCGAAGGATCTATTTGTTTGTTTCCTACCTGTTAAGCAATGTTAATTACAAACAAATACAGGCAAATTACTAACTTTATTTATTTTCTAAATATCATAAAAATTACTTGCGTCGTCGACAACACACGTCTTAACAGGACATAGGTAGTCTGGTTCACGGAGAACTCCGAGTAGCAACGGATGAGGAGAGATTCTACGAGAAGATAGTATTTGCAAGTGGAGGCATCGTATCAGAGTGTGGAGAGATCGTATTTGCAAATCAATATTCACGGAATTTGGAACTTTATATAATTTAAATCTGAAATCTGCATGACAACGATTAACTAGTAATTTAAAATCGATCATATTAAAAATCATAAATGAGGTGGATCATGCCCGGGTTAAAGATGTGATAGATTCAATCTCAAGGAGACACAACAATTCCAAAGACACAATAATAATACTTTATATTCGCGACCATAACAATTCAACTCAAATATAAAACTACTTAGAATATTATGACAGACAATAGAAATATTAATAGTTATAAATGTTAAAAAATAAAAAATCCCGTTTTGCGAAGTTTTGCCCAGAAATTCATTTTCAAAATACGGACATCTCAAGCATTTCATTTTTAATATTGTTTTTATGCTAGTGATCGCTCCAATTATGGTATAAATATTTGGCAATTGTCGGTTAAATTTTGATCATGTCCGTCGGGTTCCATAAAGTCTCTTTTCCTATCGTCAGCCCATCACACTGCGTTCACATACTGTTTTACCAAAAAAGTGAGCCTTTGGCCAATGACAATATCTTCAGCAACATTGGTAATTAAACCAGCAGTCTTCCTCGATTCTTTTACATCTCTAAAGAAAAATTACTAAAGATTATGACAGCTTTTATTATTTTAAAGAAATGCTGATAATTTACACCAAGAGAGCTGGACGTCAGAGGCGGAATGAGCGGTTCCTCCTAATGGGACCAAAAATGCAGCCATTTTCAATGAGAGGGTACTGAAGGCTACTGGGACAGCAGTCAAATATTTTCTGAGGACTTCATTTTTCTTAAGAACTTTTCCTTTTAGCTTGGCAGAAAAATTTGAATTTCGAAAGAAGAAATTCTTATTTTTTGCCAGTTTTGGATCGTGGTTAAAACCAAAATGGAAGTCAAAATGAACAAAATGTAGAAAATGGCCCCTACAAAACGTTTCAAATGAATATGGCAATATGTAACTTAAATTCTTGGTAAATACACAGTTAGAACCGAGTCAATGCTGCAAACTAAAACACATTTAAGATTAATTATTGACTTTTCTGTAAATTTGGAGCTTTTCTTTTGCCAATCAGAGGGCCTACGTTAATTACAGAATTACAACTTGGTTCATAACAAGACTTTTATAAGTTTTAGAGCCCATGTGTCTACACAGTAATATATTAATAATTTTGAAAGAAGAAATGACAGTTATGCAATCTCTGATACCAATCTGTGCCATTTTAATACGACGTATACCCTCAGAAACCTAGCCTCAACAAATTTTAATGATTATATAGTAATATTCAGTTCATATACAAGCTGAAAATACCATAATACAACATTAATTTTGGTATATTGCAGGTATAAATGGTTTCCCTCAGAATTCTTAATTGTGGCGCCTGATGACGGACATTTTGTCAACTGACCCGGAGAAAATGCAAAGACGTGGTCAGTTTCCCAACACCGTTTTTTGCTTTTTCAGCAAGAAAAGTTCTCTGCAACACCAAGGAAAATATAAATTGTCCCTTAAGCTCGTAAAATGCTTTATCTCTACTTTTTGTTTGGTTGCTTAAACCCAGTATATCCAGTTTTCATTTGGTCATTATATATCGATTTTGAGAGGAAACGAAGTTTTGTATCTAACAAATATAATTTAAAAAATTCTCTACTACCGGGGAGTTTTTCAAAATTCTACATCTACTTTTTGTAGAGTTAAGCAGGATGCAAGCAAGTCAAGGTTGTTTACTAAGCCCCAATTATAATGATACGGGGAAACTTGTAGGTTCTTTGCTCTGCTGAAAAAAGTAGAATATGGCGCATAAGGTATTTTCACAACCAAACGAAAATTGGATATAAGGGATTAGAGGAACCAAACAAAAATTGGATATCAGGGATTTAAGCAACCAAACAAAAATGAATATAAAGGATTTACAAGCGTAAGGGACGAAATTCCTTGTATGACCTACCCTCGGAGGATAGTCGTGGATGTCCATTTGTGGGCTCCGTTTTTGAAATGCATGACTAAAGAGGTCAGATTTCTTATTGAAGCTTTTAATGTCCTCATTGGGGGTTTGACTTAGGTGAGAATCCCCCTGAACACCAGGCACCACCACATCTGTGGAAATATTGATTATAATATATGGTTCAAATGCATTTATAATTTCACCAGATGTATGTTTTTCAAAACAATTTCTTTTACCAAAATTTCCTTCCTTGAAAATATTTGCACATATACAAAACATTACTGGCAGTGTGACTGCTGACACTTTTCCAAACATTTTATTATTTTGTTATAAAGGCAGGATATTTTGGCAGCATCAATAATGAGGCCTTTAGCTTTTATTTATGCATTTTTTCGATATTTAACCTTGGATAACCAATGCTCAATTTCACTCTAAATTGACTATTGTTATTGGAGCTTAAAAAGCCATACGATATAAAGCAATAGTAATTGTTTTATAATGTGAAATTGTGTAATTAACGTTCCCATTCATTTGTTTAAGAATTTGATGTCATGAATGTTTAATTATATATTGTTTTCGGGGCTCCAGTCGACGTCATCTGTAATCTATCGAATAATAATCGAAAATTAAAAAAAAATACACTATAAGACTATTGCCACCGTTGCACATCTTAATATATATGCGAATTGTATTATCTGTAATATAAAATTCTACTTGTTATTCTGCGTAATTTCAGTTAGGTCTCTCATAGCTTTACTTTAATTTTTGGTCACTGTTTACCGGTGTAACATGAAAGAAAACTAGCGAATGCAATTTTAATTTTTCCTCAGTAATCTACCTTTAGCAACATAAAAAGCTTTGTCGCACATGGACCGTAACTAACGTCATTTCAAAGAGCTAGAAATTTACTATCTTAAGAGTAACGCTGTGTCGGTTACGGCATTAAAGATACTTGAGGCCTTTGATCATCAAACTGAACAATGTGAGTATATAAATACCTACGTTAAATTTATATTAAACTTTTTTTGAGTTACAGTACCTACTTCAATAGTTCCAAAAGATGTAAAAGGGATATTAATAACTAACATACAAGTAGATCATTCCATATCGTTTATACACCAAATTTGTGAAATCAGGAGTATGGGCATAAAATGCCGTAAAATTAAATCTGTCTGCCATTGTTTCAACCGCTCTGAATGCTCCAAAGCATGGCCAAGAGCCTTTTCTTATTATCGAATTCATATAAACACTTAGTTTGCAGAATGGCCTCTGTATTGGACCTTTCTCGAGCATCAGCCGAGTAATACCAATAATATTCCAGCCGTGTAAATGACCATTGAAGCTCTTCCAAATGAGTTCCCAATTTTTTCAAATTTCTCCTTTTCTAATGGATATAGTTCTACAGCCAGGCTCTTAACATTGTAAAGCCGCATAGTATAATTTCCAATTTTTGATAGAACCCACGGTTGGAAATTTTGATTCAACAACAAGAACTCTGTGAGCAACCTAGGCGTTTTAAAAATGATCATATAAAAGTCACAATTTTTGTAAAATGATAGAGTTCGGATACTTTCTACATTTCTAATAGCATGGAAAATTATAATTGACACAAAGGAAACAAAAAGCACTTTTTGATGCATTCTAATTTTTAGTTGTAACATGTACTCGGAGACAGTTAAATTTTTTGATTCAGGAAGCAGAGTGTTCCTCCTTTAAATAAGTTCAAATCAGGAAATTCTACGATCAGTAGCTGATAATAACAATTCAAAGATACTTTCCTTAACTACGACACGATTACTTTGTGAATCATCCCACAATCTTACACAATTCTTTTTTTGGATGGAACCATTAAAGACACAAAATAGTAGCTAGCAGCTAAAATATTCAATGATGATAAATACGGAAAAAATGGAAAAATAAAATTATATTATTGAAAATAGTAAAAAATACACAATGGAATAATAAGGTCCCTATATAAAAGAATAATCAAACTTTCTGTAAATGTTTTAGTGAAAAAACAGATTTAATAATACAGTAACAGTAAAAATTAGAGTAGGGATTTCTCCTGCACATAAAGTTATAAGGATATAATGATGGAACGATTTGTATCGAAGAACGGAACGGTTTGTTTCTATACAACTAGATAAATAAGTTTTGTGTAAGCAAAGTTTTGACGTAATTGTCCATTCCAACTACAAGGCGCGAGCTGTACTGTCGAAACCTATAATATTTCCATAGATTGCGGTCATTATACATGATTTTTGGTTTTCAGGAGCGCTGAGCACGAATCTGTTATAAAAACCCTAAATCATCCACCATTACCGCGCGCAGTGTAGTGTTGAAACCTATGTATATTTCCTTTGGAGTTTTCAAGAACGCTAAGCACAAATCTGATAGGGAAATGGCTGCAATCCATGGAAATATAGATTTCAACAGTACAGCGTGCGCTCTCCTGCGCAGTTGAAGATTTAGAGTCTTTTATAATGTAATTATTTTTTGAAACCAACATAGTAGGCGTTGTCAGATGCAGTTCTTATAGCTTATTATCATCAAACTGGCGCAACTGAGCTATGATAAATAAAAATAAGTCTGACAAATAAAGACTTCATGGGGATGCGTAGATGCTAAAAACTTGCTTTGTTAGTGTAATTTAAACAGTAAAAATTAAAATATATGCTTCTCTGAAGGAAACATTAAACATCATTTTATTTTTGGCCTACCTATCTACATACTAATAATTTATTCTTTCTTGGAACTGGAAAAATGCAAAAATTACCAATAATGTTCACTTAGGTGAACTAGCATTTTTTCTTGACCTTAAGGTGCCGCTGTAGATAATATAATGCATTGGTTTTCCTATTTCTTTTCTTCATGCAAAATTGGAGAATTTCTGTGCCAATCGGGTCATACGAGCATGAAAAATTAAGTTTAAGTATCCATGCAGGCCCGAAGGCTCCCCTTTTTTAAGAAAATTACTTGTAAGGCACCTAAAACATTTTTTTCGAAAAAAAATCTGGCACTTTTGAGCGCCAATACTTTCAGAATTTATTGTTGGCTAACGAAACGCAATTTCATAAAAGGGGGAGCCTAGAGGCCCGACAAACAGTGTGAAGAGCCCCTGAGAAAAAAATCAATTTTTTTCGTCGGTTCGTTTTCGAGTTTTGACTGAAGAGGTCAAAAAATAGATTTTGAATTATTAGTATAGTTATAACAATGGAAGAACGACACAGGGAAATAGCCATCTACATGGGTGGTCGTGTGTTGGTTGCGGCGTCGATCATCGCGGCGAGGCAGCGAGGCAGATTTCCAGCATACTGTTCTTGCGATCTCATTCCTGTACAATTTCAAATGGTTCGCAGCTCTTCTCGGTAGATGCTAGAACTTCTACAGCGGCACCTTAAATACAAAGGAAATAAAGAGTGTATCATTAATCCAATTGATGGATTGCAAACCGCCCTGCCCATATTGACCCATCTTCAAGCAGAATGGCAAAATGAGAATGTACTAGATCTGCAACCACATTTAGTACTTACTGCTACAAATAATTAATTATGATTTGTGTTACTCCACCATACATGTTATTAAATACCAACGTAAATTGCTGCAAATTGTAAATTTTAATTTCTAAATGCACGGACGGGCGTACCTTCTCCCGATTCTCTTTGGTTTAGAGTTGACCAGCCTTAATGTCGCGTCCTCTCATCCTGATTAAAACACCGCCACGTCAATATATCTTACTAAGTAGCTGTTTTGTGTACATACTTATTATTACAATTTTGATTGTGAAATAAAGTTTCATTTTCTATACACAAACACGATATAGAAGACTTATAAGTGACAAAAATGCATACATACTGCCCCGTTGTATTTAATGATTTCATTATATTTGCTTCCTTGACCAAAAATTGTATAGAAAAAGTTCAATGCATGAGTCTATACTTGTAGCTTCGTAATATGAGTTAGGTCTCTTCTCATAGCTTTACTTATCTATGTGGTCTATGGTTGCCGGTTTACTTAATGTAATAAAGTTTTAGTTTCAACGAATTCATTTTTTAAATTTTCAAAGTAATCAAGCGTTAGCAACATAAAAAAGCTTTCTGATATGGGGATCGCAACTCACATCACTTCAAAAGCTGCTCCAGGCTATCCTAAAAATGTACTAACCAATTACAACGCTGCCATTTATGACATAAAAATTACTTCGAACCTCGTCGTTCCATCATTAAACTAAAAACTATGTAAGTACGTTAAATTTATATCTAATTTTTACGTTTTAACCTACCTTGTGTGACTGCAACTATCTGTATCATTTAAAGTATTTTATACCACAGGAAAATCATAGCACATTTTATGTTGGCTATCCTTGTTCTGTCATTCTTGAATTATTTGCCCGCATTGGGTTTTAAAGCTCAACGTAAACAAACTACTAGTAGCGGCCGTGCATCTCCATACAAGGTCCCTTTAAGGGGAAGTTACAGTACTTCAAAAGTGCCAAAAGATTTTAAAGGGGTAATAATAATATACTTATAAAAGTTTATATCTCATTTTATTCATTATATAAGAGTAATGGTAGGCAATACAGTTTTTTATTTTATAATTGTGATAGAAAAATAAAGGGATTGGTCGAATTACCAACAAGGAAGTCAAATTTGTAAATTCTGATGGAGCAAACAACAACTGTGTATATTGTACCGTGGCTGGGGTTTCAGGAAAAACGGTTAATGACATACTGAAACAACGCCGCGCACCAATGTATACGGATTCTGAACATATTAAAACACCTAAAGATGTTCTAAGTATATTCCAAAAATCCGGATTCCCTGAAACTAAACTTACTACAGTTGACAACCAAAAGCAATTATCTCAACTAGTGGACTCTAAAATTTACCCCGGAGAAAAAAAGATGTTTGGATTGGCATACCATCCTAAAAATAATGAGGGACATGTCGTAGCGTTGACAGCATGGAAAGACAGCAAACCCAATGCTCAACCTCAATTTAGAACCGTCGACTTTCAAAAACCATTAAATGATCGATTTGGCACCCTTCCAAATGGCTCTCCTAAGTATCATTTTTACGAATTTGGCAAAAAGAGCGATGGCACTCGGTCCAAATCGGGGAGCTTCTCCGACGGCTATTCTCCTATGTCCATAGACTAGCTCAAAATACGACTTCTGTATAAAAAATTGTAGTTTCAAACAGACCACAACGGTCTCTGTCCCATCTAATTTTAAGGAGCCGAAAATATGCATGTGGAAGGTAGCCGACGTCTAAGGCACATCACATAAACTTTGTATAGCATTCAGGAAACTACACCACGTTAATACCCGGGCAAGAGAATATGATACCTTATTAATATGTAGTAGTTTTAGCGGGTAACAGGATTCGGGTATTTATTGAATAACAAACATTTTTTGGACATTCCACCAGAAATTATGGAATAAGGTCCATAAACCCAGGCCGAAATTCCTTTAAAATCAGCTTTTAATTGGTTAGCTATGAACATTCAAAACTGGCTTGGGTCTATTGCCATTTTCTAAAATTTCTGGTAGAATATCCGAACAATTGGTTGATATTTAATGAACATCCGAAACTATTTCCCGCTAAAACCACTACATATTAACTGGGTATCATACTCTCTAGCCCGGTTATCAACTAGTTAGTGTAGTTTCCTGAATAGTAGACAAACTGTATGTGATGTGACTTAGACGTCGGCTACCTTCCACGTGTGGCTTTCGGGCCCTTTGATATTGGATGGGACAGAGTCTGTTGTGGCCTGGTCCCAAGTCCCAATCACGCAGTGTCCGTTCATGGAAAATCAAACTTTATTTAACAGTAAAAACCATAACAATTACATCACACAACATAACTACCTAGTAAGACATTATTATTGGCAGTGCTTAAATCACAGGTTACGCCGTGACATCAAGGCTTGTGGACTCTTTGTTACCAGGAAGAAGTGGGAGAAGGTAAGCCCGTCCCTGTGTTTTGAAACTAATTAATTTAGCTTTTTTCCACTTGCGACAGAAATGAGGATTTTGTAGTTAGTTTTTATACAGACAGTACTGTCAACTGTGAATATAGAACACAAGCTAGCGACAAAATTCTAATTTCTGTTTGGAAAAAAGTTAAATTTTAATTTACAGACACCCGGGCAGGCTTACCTTTTCCAAATTTTCAATATTAGCAAGAGTTCACAAGCCTTGCTGTGACAAAAACAATAATCAAATTAAATAATAGTACATAAAACTAAGGATGTGGTATTTCTAAAGAAATTGTGATTAAGGAAAACAATAAAATATGTTACTCTGAAGAAAACAATCCACAACATTTTATTTTTAGCCTAACTATCTACTAATTATTTATTGTTTGTTCAAACGGGCAAATGCTATTATAATCACAAATTATATTCACTTAGGTCTACTAGCATTTTTTTAAATTTAACGCTAAACATACTACAATTGCCATTTAACTTGGCTAAATGATATAATTATTATATTATTTACTAAATGGAGCTACCCAATCTATCTGGGAAATTCAAGAAATTATAGTAATAAGTACAGTTAGCAATTTCATTTATCAATTCAAACCTCGCAGTATCCAAGAGCCGACATTACCGCAGTCGACAGCGGAAAGCTTCCGCTACAGTTAGTTGATTTGCATATTGTGACTCCTAGATTTACTTCTTTTTACTAGTGCAACCTAGTTTCACATGAATTTCTACGTGACGTAATAATAATGCCTCATGAGCGCATCAATGGCCGTAATATTTAAAGTTCAATTAGCAAGCCTATTCCAGTTAAGCATCTGGCTATTCCTAGCCACACGTTATATTTAATCAGTGCACACACTTATTGATCTTTATACAATTAGACAATAGAATTTTATTTACATATGAAATAGGAGCACTTATTGGAAATGTGAAATGATGAGACGAAAATATTAAATGACAACTTTTGAACCAATTTATAGATAAATGGAAAGATCTCACTAAATTAGAATTGACACAAAATAAAAGATACAGGTTAACAGGAACAGGAGAGTTAAAGTTGACCAAATGGAGAGTGACCCGATAGTTGACTTCGGGTTAGAGACTTGAAGACATCAAAGAGAGAAAGAGATGTGAAGCGTAGCACACTCAAAAGCTGTCTGACTGCTTTTCGACTTCGCCCTTCCATGCCTTCCCGATCTTTACGAAACTCCCTTCACTGCTGAGTTGGAAGTTCCTTTCACCAACTGCCCGCCTGCACAGTGCACACGCTCTGGGTATACCATTCATGGGCTAAGGATTCTAAATACCTATATAATGTTTTGTAACACTTTTTTCAACTTTTCACGCCACACACTTTAAAGTTTTAGTAAAATTTACTATTTTTATTTCCCTGTAATAGAAGTTTGGTTTCTGTATCTATATTTTCATGTTTTATAGTAAACTTTTTAGCATATCTTTTGATGTTTTTAGCAAAGTAGGTGAACTTGTTAATTTTTAAAATCACTACACTTCCAACCTTTGTTTATGATGGATTTATATCAGCGTCAATTTTACAAAATATATATTGTGTAGTTTTGTACTTATTTACCTACTTCATCATTGTAACCAAAAAAAGGGAAATTTGGAGATTAGATAACTTCACTCCTGCATTAAATAATAAAATAATATACTCGTACTAGAGATCATCTGATCACCTTTTGTTCGAGATTTTACTAGTTATATTAGTTTATTAATGGTACTTGAGGGTGAAGCAGCCAGTTTAACTTTTTTAGCATACAATTTTGTGAGTGAAGCATTTTAGGATGGAGTGCAACCATGCTGATATTCCAGTTCTAGTAGGCGTTGCTGAATTTTCATTTGGTCAAGTCAGGAGTCAAGAGGAGCCACGTGGATTTGTACCCTCGTAATGTCTTCCGCTATAAAACCATTTTAGAAACATTAAATATAATTAATTAAAATATTGGCATAAAATAAAATAAGTAAACGTGTAGTAACTACATAGTTATCAAAGTAAATGATATCTTACGTTTTTCGATCTCGAACTCCCCCACAGGAGCAATTGAGTTGCTATTTTTCAACCACAAGACTACGCCTTTCCAAAACCGATACAAATGTAAAAGCTTCATTTTTAACGAACATTTTTCATGCAAACAATACTCCATACAGAACACAATGAAAGATGCCACAAATAAATATCCACCCAAAATGAAAATTGCATGGATTTTCATATTGAGACTTATGGGTACGGTGAGGGAATTCTGGTACTTTAATTTTGAGTATGAAACTTTTTCCTCTAGAAATGATTGGTGTTCCATTTGCTGGCCCCATATAGCTAGAAGTCCATTCTCGAGCATCAGCTGCAAGTAGGCTAGGAAATTGTAACGGTAACAATGGGCCAACAAGTAGGACATAGGTCTCGAGATATCTGTTTCTTCGGTTGTCATGCAAGTGCCGTCTGCTGAAATTAGGGATGGTATTAATGGGACAACATATTGGACGATGGGTTTACCAATCCAGCTAAATAAGGTTCTTGAATAGTTGGTGAGCATATAAAAAGGTAGGTCGTATCTACCTATCCCCCTCTTGATGAAACCAGGAGCAGATTCGTCTTTCTGCCAGTCGAACATGTAAACGCTCGTATTCATTTTATGCAATATTTTATATTTTTGAAAGAATTCAATGGTATCCGCGTTTAACAGTGCATCACCGACTTGCGACAGCATTTTGTAATTATTTTCCACGAGTTCTTTAAAGTTTTTAAATTGTTTCTTTTCGAGTGGGGCAATGACTTCGCTAGTGATGTACGTTTCGTATTGAATATTTAGGACATAACTGGTCACTACTATTACCAAGTACAAATGAAGAATTTTTTTGGGATCAAAAATAGAATGGTTTAAAAGAACAGCTAAAGTTGATACAAAAACCATTATCAATTTTTGTTTCAAAGGAGCATTTCTCATTCTGAATATGAGAAGAGAAAATGAAATTGGAAACAAAGAGAGAATCAGTAGCCATGACCAGCCATCAAATGTGTTCTGAATTAGAACGGTCAACGAAACATCTTGGAATTTGGATGTGTCTTCGCAGTAATAAGGGATACTCTCTACGAAGTATTCAACAAATAATAATTCGTCCCAGTGATGCTGATATGCATTTGGCCGCACAGCTTCCATATAGATCATTCCATATCGTTTATACACCAAATTTGCGAAATCAGGAGTATGGGCATAAACCACCGTAAAGTTGAATCTGTCCGCCATTGTTTCAACCGCTCTGAATGATCCATGGCATGGCCAAAAGCCTGTTCTTATTTTCGAATTCATGTAAACACTTAGTTTGCAGAATGGCCTCCGTATTGGACCTTTGTCGAGCATCAGCCGAGTAATACCAATAATATTCCAGCCGTGTAAATGACCATTGAAGCTCTTCCAAATGATTTCCCAATCTCTTTCAGATTTCTCCTTTTCTAATGGATATAGTTCTACAGCCAGGCTCCTAACATTGTAAAGCCGCACAGTATACGCCAAATATTGATTTTTGCTACTCATGGCAAAAATGAACAGGGGGCTCCTCAAATCGCTAATTAGATTCTTCTGCCACATTTCGCTCATGTATTTCAATTCATCTTTTATGACTAGTATGAATATTGCAGAATTACGATTTATTTCCCTTCCAAAGTGACAAAACAAATTTATGTCTGAAAAGGATTCGTCGGGCTCCATTAAAATGTTTACTGTGCACAAATTCTTTGATATAGGATTCACTGGTGATGCTACGTCACCAAAACTGGAGTTCCAATATTTAATTTCTGATAGAACCCATGGTTGCAAATTTTGATTCACCAACAGAAGCTCGGTGATCAACGCGGACGTTTTAAAGCTCATCATATTAAAGTCACAATTTTTATAAAAAGATAGATTTCGGATACAATCCACACCTCTAATACAATGAATAATTGAAACAAAGAAAACAAAAAGCTTTGTTTGATTCATTCTAATTTTCACTTGTAATATATACCGGAGAATGTTAAATTTTTTAATCAGGAAGCAGAGTGTTCGTGTTTTAAGTTCAAATCAGCAAATTCTACGACCAATTACTGATGATAACAATACATTAACTACTACACGAATACTTTGTGAATCCTCCCATAATCTTACACAATTCTTTCTTTGGATGGAACCATTAATG
>JABASI010004072.1:0-14846 GCA_019776505.1 Tomocerus nigrus | reverse complement strand
GATTTTTAACTTGTTTTGTACCATGAAAAAATTATAACTATTTACTAAAAATGTTATAGTAAAATATACTAAGTCAATAAAGGTAATAATAATGCAACCTCAGAACGATTATTGCTTTAAAAGTACACATTATATGCACAATATGCAGTATAATGCCAAAATTCTCAATGCAACTGCAATGTTTTAATTCAACAGACACGCTTTTGACCTGATAGAAAGGGATAGTGCTGAAACAAATAAACAAGGCAAGTATATAATTTTTAGTAGCACTAGACAGGCAATCAGCCACTGCCACTACTCCTATGAATGTGCAGCCTTATTGAAGATAGGTATTCCTATTTAACTCCTAAGGTTCTATTTTGCTCTAGCCATCATTAAATTTAATATAACAGCAGCGTGTTGTATCGTATGTACATTTTCCACACAGTAAATCTCATGAGTTTTCACAAGTTACTTACTTTGTTCTCAGAGCAATCATAATTGGACCTTTCGACCTAGGCAGGCTGTTAAGCTATGTAACTTTAAGGAATACATTATTCTGTACAGTGTATCTCACACATGTTAAGCAGTGCGATGTAATTATCGTCGCTGACAAGGCTACAACAACTCAATAATATTATGTATACTTATATATTAAGTCGTCATCAAATAAGTAAAGCCTTTGATCAAAGACAATATGAAACCTTGGATCCTTGTTTTCTCTGTCAGTGTCAAAGAAGATTCAGAAGAGTTCAGTGGAAATTTTTATACGCAGCTTTACTAAACGATAAAAGTTCAGCAGTGCTCCAGTAAACAAAATGGATTTTGTCGACAAAAAGGAACAATCTGTGTTTGAACAGGTTTCTGAATTTAACAAAATAAATCAATCCCACGATTCATGTATTTTCTATACTGACCTATTTATTTTTATTTGCAGTTCAAGAAAATTACACATGAGCTTGGCCAAGATGACAAGACGTTGCTTCGATTTTTGCGAGGTAGGTACTTACTGTTAGAATTCCTCATTTTGCCTGATAACTTGCATGCATTTGCATTGACACATAACTGTTAACTTGGTATAAACTGAAGTTTCTTATTTCCATAAAATGAATTACTTTCCAGCTCGAGATTGCGATATTAGGAAAGCAGAAGAGATGCTAAAGAAGGTAAGTGAATGTTTGATCTTGAAGATTTCTGCAGACAGCAGCTTTATTTTGGTGCATTTGGTCCCATCATTTGTGAAATTATTTCTATAATTTCTGAATATTACTTTAAAATTTTTGAAACAGTCCGTAGAATGGCGAAAAGACAACCAAGTAAGCACTTATGTAAACTGGCGACCCCCAAAGTTGATCCAGGATAACTTTTTGTTTGAATGTTCAGGCCTTGATAACGAGGGTCATGCAGGTTCGAGCAAGACCAGTTTTTATATATGACCAATTGAAAATTTTAAATTTTTTCATTTGTATAGATTATCCAAATCTATATAGTATTTATAGCCATATATTCATGTGCAAAGAAATGTGTAGTGCTTAAGTTTGTGATATATCTTCAAATAATATTTGTAATATGTAGTGATGTATGTTCCTGCTGGATCATGGCGTATAAGAGATATGATTGCTCAAAACCTTAAGGAAGATTGTCTCAGGTTTAGATTTCACATATTGGAAAATTTTATCGAATATCAAAAGAAAACATCTCGAGATCAATTCAGCATCATCATTGATACTGCTGAAATGACTTACTGGAAAGTAGCTCATATCGAAAGTAAGTAAAGTTAAAGTTGGTAGCTATACTAATTACTTAATTTAATTAATCTGGGAATTATTTCTTCGATGTGTCATTCTTATTCTTATACAAGTAAATGCATTATTGCATGCACTAGGATTAACTGAAATCTTCTGGTTTTCATCCCTACAGTCCCAATTTACAATTTTTATTTTTTATTATAGGCTGATTATTTTGTAAACTATTTTTTTTATACATATTTCAGCAATTCAAGTATTATTGGCCTGCTTCAGAGATTTCGAGGCAAATTATCCAGAAAGATTGAAACAAGCATTTGTGATCAACAGTAAGATTTTATTTTTATACAAACCAAAATATGGAAACAAATGGACTGGACATGAAAATACAATAGGCAGTAGTTGTATATAGCTACGGAGCTTGTTATGAATGCATGCAAACAATTAATACATAAATTAATTACACCAAAACGCACTATAAAAGTTAAGTAAGTCCAATAGAGCCTATTAGCAGAGGCCTTGTGGGCGCAGGTGGTAAAGTAGTAATTTGTTCAATGAAAACTATTTTAGTAAACGCGTGTCTTGTCTGCTGCATGTGCATTCAAGGATTTTAGAAGATTTCGAAAGATTTCGTAAGGGATGTTAGATGTAGATAAATATCTAGATAGAGTGCAATTATATATTAATATTTGCAATGTTAATGATAACCATTTATCATTTGTATAGATCGTAGGTACCTAATGAAATGAGTATGTACCTATTTAGTTGTAAAATATAATATTATTTTACTACTGTTCACAATTGACTTATTCATTACCATTTTAATGTTCTTTTGAAATTGATATTCCGATGCTATTTGCATAAAATGTATTAATACATTTTTTGCTTCATAGAATGACAGGTTCAAAAAATTTGCATTAATAAATATTAGCTAAAATGTAGTTTAGTGAGGAGATTACTGCAGCGTATACTCAGTGTGTGAGCTAGAAGCGTGACAAAAATTTTACGCGTAGTTGGGCTAGCAATAAAAGCCTACTACTTTTTAAACAATTTAAAGGCAACTACTGTAACGGCTAGTGAATATCAATCATTGCTGCAGCGTATAGGGTTTCGAGAATACACAATAAACAAAGAAAATACATGGCAGTAAGTGCATAGAAAATAACTAAGTGCATATTAAATAGACATCGACAGAAATATTTGGCAATCATTAGTTTTTCAATGCAGATTAGATAGGAGTCAGAATTTCAGTGAAATCTTTCCTCGACAAGATCCATAAATATTGTATGATACGATAGCATTTTTGTCCTAATAATGAATCAATTAAGTAACTATCATATTATAGGACTTTGCTTTGTCACTGGACGCGTAAGTGTTATATTGTGTAGGTAGATGCTCGATGTATTATTATTGTTACTAACATAACAGTTATGCAAGTGACTTTTACAAACTAGAAAATAAATTTTACGTGTTCTGGAAATATAAATCTAAGATTCACTAAGTAGATAATGTTTTAGAAAGGAGGATGGTTTGAATGAAGGCCAGTTGTGTGACGATGAACTTCGTTAGCTAGAGATTTAATAGATGTTTCCGTTTTAACTATTGTGATTATTCCATGCTATAACAGAAACGTCAGAACTCCCCTTTTAAAGGCCATCTTCCGATGCTATAATATAATAAGTTTCCTACATCTTTTATATCCAGTTCGTCTCATTATTTTGTTAACAATTTATCCAGGTTGTTATTTCGTTTAAACATTATTAAGCACGTGTTAAAAAGTAGGACATGTTTATCAAAATGGGTGTTTATAAGCATTTCTAACAATGACTTAACTAACATTGAACTACCTCATGGTCACAATCTAACAATGATGATTAAACTTGACTTTTCGCTTCAGCGTACCCTTTGTTACTATAAAGGTGCCGAAATAATTATACTGATAAATGTAATGAACCTATTATAACCTAACCTATAATAAGTTACTACGTATATATATCTAAGTAAAAAGCGGTTGTCTACAACATTTACTAAGAATTTTCGAGAATTTTTGCACGATTACTTTAATAAGAGCTTTACTTTTAGTGATGTATAGGTGCCGTGTACGAGTATGTTATAACGTTGTTGACTAAAGCTGATTATTTGACGCAATGGCATATAATATTGGTATCTAATTAACGGTTTATTGTGTTTCAGCACCCTGGGTGTTTTCATACATCTATGCGTTTGTGAAGCCACTGCTTTCCAGCCATACCTTGGGCAAAGTACAAATCTTTGACAGTGATCAAACTAAGTGGAAACCAGCAATGTTGAATTACATGCCGGAATCATCACTTCCCAAAGTATATCAGCCATAATTTTGTGTAACATATTATAGAGATGATGAGCCCTATAAGCTTATTTGTATTTTTAAGAATTGTATAAAGTGTAGCTGTATTCACTATTGTCGATGAAATCAAATTTAATCGTGTGTATGTAATTTATCTGGTTACAGTCCAAAAGATGAAGTTTACAAATCTTAGTAAAATAACATTTATTTAATTGTAGGATATTGTATTTAAGTGTAACAAAATTGTTTCATATATTATTACAGTACTTGCAAATTACTATTTTTATAAATCAAATGAATGTATATAGATGTTATTGGCCGATTGGCACACTAATTTCAGTACCTGAACAAGGTGCCCACACTCACTGTAAATGGGATTTTAAAATTACCTACTTGATTAATGTAAAATTACTTTGCAATCTTAGGGCATAAGTTTGATCTATTGTCTATGTACATGCAAATGATTTACATCCAGGATAATGATGGTTTACTATAAAACGTGTTTTATGGAAAAATTAACAATGAGCTGGCTTTCAATTATAATTAGAGTCGACATGAGGACTTACGTACATTAGAAAATTTAGAATTACAAATTACAGCATACTATGCACAAGAAATTGCTCAATAGAAATATTAGTAGAATGCATTTTATAACACACACCACAACTAAGTAAAATGACATAATATAAATAATAGGTACCTAATTATAGTTAGTATGATAATTATGCGCTCGTGGACGAGTTTTTCAAAAGGGGTTAGTATATAAGGTTCCTTATATTTAATAATCTATTTTCATTCTGAGTTTTTGTTGAAAATGGTGTAAGTAAGCAGATTGTCATAAAGGACTGTAGATATTAATGAAATTGAATTTTGATTATTGTATTTGCAAAGTATTTTGGCAATTTTATGTAACATCGCTACATCAGTTTCCATTCTAGCATCCCTACGTCGCGTCACTTTCCATCTAAGACTTCTTGGTTTAGATTTACTTGCTACTTAGCAGCTTCTGTAGTATTCCACCTTCTTCCCACTCCAAAAACAATACCTACTCTTGGGGGATTCGTGCATAAAACATATTTAATGGGGAATTTACAATTAATATTCTGTATAATCATATATTCTCTAAAAAGTCTAAAACAGTTCTAAAAACATAATAGGTTTTATCCACTGGCTTTATGATAATAATATAGTTTGCTGGCCTTACTAAAACGATAATTTCGTTCAGTTGAACATAATATAATTATTTCAATATATGGACGTAATCCATAATATATCAAACCTGCATACCTGGGTACTATAATGTGGCAGTACCATAATATATTGGATATTATCGAACTTGTAAATGAGGAAGTATCTAGTATTCAACGGGTTTATGGTTACAGTCGAAATCTTAAATAATGGAAAAATGAATCACAGCACTAATTATGTTCATTTAAATGCTGGTAAATTGAATTTGAATGGTGATGACAATAATTATTGTCAATTGATAGATACGTATAGACTAAAATATATTATGCCAGTTTTAGTTTGCAATTAATTCATATTCATTAATACTTATTATCGTCTGTTGACCAAAGAGTACTTAGGTACTCCAACGACTGAGATGTGAGATGTGCTTTTCGAACTTTCTGTATTTTATGAAAAACAGTCTCCAGCAGTTTTGCATGGTAAAATGTAAAAATGGTAAAAGTAAATTCAGACTGTGTGACTCTGACTGGATGTGCAATGTGCAAGTACTATATAATTGCTACGCTCATTTAAAAAACAAAGAGAAACATCAGTCTGTTCTTCTACACCTTCATTAATAGTAATGAGAATGAATCAAAAAGGTAACCAGAGCCGGTACTGGAAATGTTTTTCATCAACTCTTGAAATATTCATATACATTTGTTAAAAGTTCAGATTGTGTTCAAGAATTTTCATCAACTCTTGAAATATTCATTTACTACTGTTAAAAGTTCAGATTGTGCTCAAGAAGTCCATAAAAGTTCCTTTCTCATGTTCGCCCAGCAGTTTTCCCATTCAGTAGCGGCAGCCACTGTATGTCTGTACAAACGTTATGTCTAATGTCTGTCAGTGTGTCTCTCCGACCGTCCGTTCATTTGTACGATAACTCATGAACGGATGGAGATAATTCGTTCAAACTTAGTCCTAGAGGTCAAGCGAAGGTTCAATTTCGAAAATGGGTTAATCTGGGAACGGGATCAAAAGGCCATACGTGATAACTTGTGAACGGATGAGGATATTTCGTCGAAATTTTTTGTGCGTACATAGGGAGTATAGTTGATGGTGTCAGTGGAGAATGGGCCACTGGGATTACGGGGTCAAAGGTCATGTGTACTAACTTTTGAATGGATAGAGATATTTTGTTTAGATTTACTACACGTGTTTTTGAAGTAGAAAGACAAGAGTAAAATTTTAGAAAATAGAAAAAAATAACAAATTTTGTGGTGACGCTTCCGCTCTATGCTATACCTGTTTGAATGGTTTAGTTTTAATTTTTTATGCTTTTGATTTGCATAGCCAGCAGCAGCTGCACATACAATACATGATAGTAAAGGCTCCTGATGACCCAGGCAGAAACTACGTACGTCAGATCAGACGCAGACTTGTAATATAGATACATAATTTACATAAATCTAGTTAGGATTGCGTCATACTAAATTTACATGTGCAAAATATTTTTACCGTGTGTTTACTATCTGACTGAACATAATTATGCCCCCGCACTGAAACTACCATGATCATAAAAATTAAAAAGCATTACAAATTAAATGGAAAACATAGACAATGGGTTTACATAATATGTACCTAATGTGAAGCGAATAATAAGACTGCATCAGACTTTAGATTCCACTTTTTTGTTATTTCATGTTATAATATTATAAATAAGTAAATTACAATTACTAAAAACTTATTGTGCATAATATTTGCATACCATTTTGCTTTCATCGGTTAAGTACAATAGGCCCTTGTAATTTTGTAAGATTTAATAAAAATATGCCTTAATAAAGCATACCTTCGGGAAAATACAGTCGTAGTAGCTGCCTATCTGAATGTACAAATACAATGAGGAAAACTGAATGCTTTTTTTTGCAAAATTAAGTAACAATACATGCTTACATGCCCAAGCTTTTTCGTGCATTTACTTACAGTTGCCTGTCTTACTAAGAATGTTTTTTACAACAGTTAGCATCGCTGTAAAGTTTGGTGGGTGGTGGATAGTAAAAGTGTTATCCAGCTAATATATTATTGGGAAGGCTTATGTATATGAAGCTACATGGGATTATACAAAAATATTGCAGACATGAAATCATCACGCAATCGAACTACTGACCTTGCCTTGTCTTCAACCAAGCAGGTTATTCAGCTTGTTTTGTTCTGTGAATCCTGTGAATATCTAGCAGATAGAAAAACTTGAATGCTGCACATATTCACACACATTCATTTGTATGCTATGTCATGCTATCATATTCTCTTACCTTACTAATAATAATATTATTATACTTCATGCCTATGTTTAACTCCCATGTTGACTTCTTTGGGCAAAACTACTGTCCACCGCAGAATTAAAATTGCCGTTGAGGAAGTTATTTTCTATTTTTGTTCCTGTCTTACCAAGTAGTGGACATTCCCATTGGTAGGTAGGTACATATAATTCCATGTAATTGTTATTTCATGCATCTACTTGGTGTATTTTAAACGCAAACGATTATTAGCATTAACCCACGTTAACTCATCATCATCGTCTGTAGTGCCCTTACACTTGCACCTTCACATGTCTTTAAAAATTCTAGCTGTTAATGTGTGATATTTTGTTTAAAACGAGAAGGTTGCCTTTAAGTCACAGTCCTTATTCTTGAAAGTATTTTTTGTCTTACACACATTGACCTAACGGTAGAAGATTTTTGAGAAACAAAGAACCTTATTATTCTTGCATTGCAGTCTGCGAATGACACTATATCCGTGTACGAATAAAAAGTAATGACACATCCTATTTACAATAATCATGATTTCTTTAAATGCTGCTACAGTGGAGTTTGTTAAGTTCATCGTATAGGAAATACATACATAACTTAACAAAGTTTTTGTATAACTAGCCATTTACTGTGCATTGATTGATGTCCAGTAGCTTTGATCTTAGTTTTTTATCTTTGTTTATGGTAAGAGAGTTTATACGATATGATATAGTATCACCTACCTATATGTTAATAAAGATATATTATGTCGTATAGGATAGTAATTTGGAATAAGGTACCTATAAGGAAACTACGTTTTTACATATAATGATGATGAGCAACAGAACAAAGTGCATGCAGGCTAAAGAAGCACAAGCATACTTGGTAGATACAAGGTACAATAAAGGCGTGCATAAAGACGGACATTTAGACAGAGTGATACGGATACCATCAAACCAGTCTCATCCAAGTTTCTCATCTTGATTCCTGTAGCTAAGTCGTTCTAGTCAAGAATTGAAATTGCTGTTAAGAGGTCAGCTTGGGATTTAGTGTGTGAAGATTTGTGCTACATTGATCCTTCTCTTTGCAGTTTTCACTTTGTAGCTTAAATCATTTAACATGGTTGTTGTTGGCTCAAACCAAGAAATTTGTCTTCTGGAAGAAGTAAGTTTTCATAAAATTTTACATTCCAGTTTTATGTGGACCATTCCGATTTACGTATACTTAAATACGAAATATTCTACTTGCAGTTTCGAGTGTTGGTGCAGGATCTAGGTCAACAAGAAGAATCCACTCTTAGAAGATTCTTAAGAGGTAATTACAGCTATAGAAACTTTCTTTGCTATTTTATCTTTAGTTTAATGTGTAACTAACTATTAAGAATGTCTAACTAGCATATCCTGAAAATATTTTACACACAAGTTAACAATTACCATGCACTTGCACTCTGCAATTTATTTTTCCTTGGGCTTTCGGCTCAGACGGAGTTTTACTTTTTAGTTTCTTCTAACGCGGATATCAAAATCAAGCTATTGACAGTTGACATTTCAGTACAAAAATACATGTACCATGTACCTACTTATATTTTAAATATTATGCATTATGCTATTATGCGCAGTAATAATATTATTGTAGTCTCTGTATAGTATTGCACAAGATTTAAAGCCTTCAGAATTCGAGGTTAAGATTTAAAATTTTAAAAGTTAACGACGCATGTTAGTACTACAGATGACATGATTTATCTATGGATGACAGAGTCGGTTGATATAGGTAAAGCGTAATTACTCTTATCGTCTGCCTAAGACACATCGAAGTAAGCACAGAGAATTAGGTATTAGATGTCTTGAAAGAGGCTCCTTATAAGGAAATGTAATTGCAATGAATGCAAAATATTGTGAGAATAGTTTTTCCGAAGTTTACTATATAGTATAGCTCTTTAGGAAAAACGAAAAGTTTATTTTGACCATGCATATAGTATACTAATTTTGTGACTAAGTACATTATAATTAATTTGGTTGTAAGTATCTTGTATCGTATTCAGTTTTGGCATGCATCCATTAATATTATGCGATTAAGTATGTAGGTGACTATTTATACGCATAAATATTTTGAGTTTTGGCTTCATTACTTATTTATTTGCAGAACCGGTAGACGTATTTTGTGCATTACAGAGTACTTTAAATTGTGAATACCTAGTCAGTTGTTAATAAGTACATACAGTTAGAGATGCATACAGAATAGAAATACCAAGGAATACAGTTATTGCTGACTTTGTGATCGAAATTACTTCTATACAGATACATGCAAATGTTACGTGGTAGGTACTATACTATCTCTGAGTGCAAAAAGAGTTTTATATAGCCAATAGCATTGCTTGGGACACAAAGCTTGTAACATCAATGTAAAGTTGTTTTGGAACATACATGCATCCTTTGTGCTCTAGTTGTTCAACTAATTTGTGACACGAATGACTATTGTTAAATTTCTTTTCATCTGTTCTTTTATCATTTTACTGCAGAAGACAACGACCAAATTAGATTTCATATATAAAGAGGCTTCGTTATTATCGATATAATATGCCGTGCCGTAACACTATCTATTTGTTATGTGAACTAATAATGTTTTAATCTTTTAATAGCAAGAAACCATGATTTGCCGAAAGCAGAAGATATGCTCCGAAAGGTAACTTTTTAAAACTCTCTCTCATTTTTTCTTGCAGTATTTTCGCACAATTATACTTTCATCTATATGCACTGCAAAGTAGACCTATAACCTAAGACTATAATATTCTGCTGGTGATAAAGTACAAAAACAACAATAACATGTGGAAATTAAAGAAACAATTTACATTTTCAAACCACAAAGTTGAAAGTTATTTAACCTGAATGTTTCGGACGCGTTTCACCGGACTGTACATATAAATCTGTCTATATATTGGTAGTAATAAGAAAGTATATAGGTACCCACAGTTGGGCTAAGCATTGCATAATATAGGGACTGATTCTATATCTAAATACATGGATAATGGATACTAAATTTTAAAGCTCATGCTAAAGATTGTTTGGGGGAGAATTAAAATAGTTTTTGACAAATGAAGGAAGTCTGCATTCGTCCCCGCTAGTAAGTCTCAGTCAAAAAGTTTCGTGGTTAGATTATTGTTTTCATGAATTGGGTAATTGCATTCTTATATGCATAAGTACTTCATATACTCCTTTGTTGAACCTGATTACTTTGATTATCAAAGAAATACATAGACCAATGTCATTGTACTGTTCTGAAGTTCTTTTAAATTGCTAGCGCTAGTAATACGTAGATGTCTATTAAAAATGATTCCTGGGTGCAGAAATGGTTGATTGATCAGTTGGATTGTTATAACAGTAAATACATTGCTGTAGTTCTTTTATTTGTTTAAGTAGTTATTGTTGAGTAGTTCACAACACAAAATCATTAGTAAGCTAATGACCTTCAATTTCTAGGCGATGAAATGAAGTAGTCTCACTAATCGCTAATAAGGAAACACGTTGGGAAACGTACTGAAAAATGCTACAAATCAATTTATAAACATCTTCAATTGCATGCATCGAGGTGCTGTCGTACTTAGTCCATATTCTTAGTTAATCATAAGTAGAAAAGTGGCATCAGAAAACACAACTTCATTCCGAGAAATCATTATTGACAAAGCTCAATTAATGTAATGTCGAACATTTTATGCATGTAGTAAATATAAGCACAGCACTGTTTTTTATACATCGATGTAGAGTAGTAAGGTACCTTACCTACCTATTTAGTTGCATTGCGTATGTTATATGTGGCTTTTGTAAACTGGTTTTGATTTTTCCTAATTATCTTTTAAAGTCTGTTGAATGGAGGAAGGAAATTGACATTGACTCTTGCTTCACTTGGGATATTCCAACATTTTTTAAAGAGGAGTTCCCTTACAGTTTTCCAGGATATGATAACGATGGAAGAACAGGTCTGTTTTATATCATTTATATTTGCATGATGTATGTCACTGTCACGTTAATCGCCACAGCTTTAGCTAATAAATGCACTGTACTATACTCTGTAATGCCTCATACTTACGAAAATGGATTTTCACGAAGGACCGACAACAAATTTCCCGTTTTTATTGGGTTTTATGAAAGTGATCATGAATATGTATAACTATGTATTGGTATACATAAGTATATAGGCAAAAATTAATACATCATAACTCTCAAATTCTTGCTAATTACTTACTCCTTACTTTCCGCGTAAAGTAATAGGGTAGATTGAGATTGACCAACATTTGCACTACTACCTAGTTGTTAATTCCTCATTTGTTGCCATAAATGTTAGCCATAATATACAAAAAATATGTACCGATATACCTATTAACGTCAATACATTCTTCCGGCTTACTTATTTGTTTTTTTTGTGCTGAATGATAAATGAATGTAAAGTATTTTGTTTTTGTTATTGAGTTGATGTAAAATGTATGTAGATGCTGATATGCCGACGCTCTGATGATAGCAGACATTCATGTGCGTGCGTAATATTATTTGATTGAAGAGTTGGAAAGACTGAAAGACTACAGTTTTACTCTTTTCGTATTGACTTATACTATACCTATACGTAATAATATAATAAAATTTTGCCAGTAGTCTGAGGTTTTCTAACAATTAGCTTAGCAAAGATTTATTTGCAATTTCTTTCGTCTTAAGCTGACAATCTGTTGCCGACCTCTGTGACCTTGAGCTGTAAATGAATCGTGAATATAGACAGGTGTGTAATGGCACAGGTACTGCATGCAAGTAGTACGTACCTACTTTCATGTGCTGTGGATGCAATTACCTAAGTACAAAACTGGGTTTTTAAGGTAGTATGATTGCTGCTGCAAAGTAGCAACTAGTAATTATTGTATTACACTTTTAACATGTGTCACTGTAACAGGCATAGGAAGACAAAGAAAGAAATTGCAACTATCTTATTGGTTAAAGCTATAATTATGTTGTAGTTAGTATAGGTAGGTAAACACAGATATACGCACACATATAATAATAATATATGTTTTATTTATTACCTATTATATTATGCGTGCTTTGCCTTGCTAATAAATCATTATTTTATATGCCAATTTGTATGTTTTCAGTTAAATAATTTGTTATTTTTTTATTTGTTTCCTATTCTAGTGCTTTACATGCCCGGTAAGAGAGAAGATCATTGCTCATTACTTCTTTATTACTCTTAATTGCATGCTATTTCTTATCTCTTGTGGACTGAACTAGGTGTAATAATGAATAATAACTTAACATTTTTAAGTTGGTGCTTGGAACGTAAGGAGAATGATCGAAACTTGGGCACAAAGACGACATGATTAAAAACATATACTTTGTGCTGGAAGACATAATGGCACATGTGAAGGACACTAAGCACGAACAGTTTGTTCACATTATTGACCTAGCAGGAATGACTTACTGGAAAGTGGCTCATTACGAAAGTATGCATTATTTTTAGTAGGTATCTATTTCGTCTAGTTAGAATTGCCTAAATGGATCAAATCGTTGGAAAAATATTATATGATTGACCATAATTGCAATTTATACCGTAAATATATTTTATTTTCTAGCTATGCAGATGACTTTGAAGGTTTTCCGATCCTTTGAAGCGAATTACCCCGAGCGTTTAAAGGAAGCAATAGTTATTAACGGTATGTGTTAAAACAAACTATAAAATGGACAATTTTAAATATTCAACTAATAAGTACATATTATACTAATATATGTATTATAGGTATGTATATAAAGACATTTTAAGAAGAATAATGAGAACATTTATCAGGAACTTTTTTCATGAAATTTCAGCTCCATGGGTTTTTGGATACGTTTGGCCATTTGATCAAACCACTTCTGTCTGGAAGCACCTTATCAAAAGTACGAGTGTACGATTCTAATCAATCCAAATGGCAGTTAGCATTACGTGAAAGAATGCCTGAGGAATCTCTTCCAAACTTAATAGTGAATAGTAAATAAAGTATAATTTTATAAGCTTCCAATAAAGTAATCCACAGCATCTATACAGAGTGACATAAAATATGCAGTTCCAATGGAATATTGTGCATAAATAAAATTTATAAAACAAATTTTTCGAGGAAACGAAAACTTTAAAGATAGTAATTTTAGAGTAGCAGAGCAGAGGTTCTTATAATGTTATGCGTTGTAATAATAACGATTAAGAGTTAAGAGTAAGATTTTATAACAAAATGTTAATTATCCTGATCATAATTGTCCCTATTTCAATTGTAGATAGTTAAATGACAATCTATTGGGTTGGTATGTAAGTACTATAGGTACCTAACTTAACTACCTAAATATGTACTCAACAAAGTTTGAAAAGCAAATAATATAAAAATGCGTTGCTCCATCAGAGTAATGGTGTTGGACATTTATACATATTTATATTATAATATTATTATTATGGTTAAATATTACGTTCTCGGTTCTAGCTATGGTTCTGTTATTTAATTGTGTTACATACTTTAATTGCCAATTGACTGTTAATTGTAGTAGCTGCCTATACAGGAGACTTTGCTCTTGCATGTGTTACGTTTAATTACTAGATTTGGTAATTATTATTCTGTTTTAAACCAAACACAGATGTTCATAATATGTATTGTAATATTTAGACATCTTATACTGTACACGTCTAATGCATATACTGCATGAATGATCAGTAGAAAACAGTTGAGCGAAATCGAAAGTATTTGATTCATTAATACAAGACAGCAATCAAAACTATTGCATGAACGTCATGAACATATACAAATATCTTATTTGCATTTTGAATTATGTAAACCATTCCAGGTGCTGTATTATAATTATTACGACAGAAGAACACAGTGAATAAAATGTTGTTACATAAAGCTAATTATAGGCCTCTTGGAGTAATATTCACATCAATTTTGTTTTACAAAGTAATTTCAGTTCCCTTTTTCCACATTTGTTACTGCTTCCTGTAGGGATTATTCATATTCATTCATACATAACTATAAGCTTACGATTTTTGCATTTAACCGTAGAGGTTTATAGTCTCAACCAAGGAGCGCATTTGTATTTAATTATAGCGTGTACCTACCTATATGTTTTATATTATGTTGTTCCTTGCAAACTCCGATTTTGTTACCTACAACAGTTTTATTCCAGGAGCACAATTTGTAAAGAAGGTACCTACCTACCTACTACCTACATACTAAATACATACTTATAATTGTCACATCTTCAGAAATATCCAAACTAACTCTGTTTGTAACTACGCATTAATTACGCATAATATTATTAACTTTGTTAAAAATGACTTCGG